>CM061753.1:85253124-85436423 GCA_030979885.1 Lolium multiflorum
TACATACGGCTGATTAATCTTCATTGTTTTGATAAGTGTTGTGTGGGTGAACCTATGCTAATGTACCGCCCTTCCTAGGACTAATACATACTTGTGATTATACCCTTGCAAGCATCCGCAACTACAAGAAAGTAATTAAGATAAATCTAACCACACCTTAAACTCTAAGATCCTGCGATCCCTCCTGCATCGATATACCAACGGGGGTTTAGGTTTCTGTCACTCCCAACCCCGCAATTGGCAAACGAGTACAAGATGCATTCCCTAGGCCCATAAATGGTGAAGTGTCGTGTAGTCGACGTTCACACGACACCACTAGAAGAATAACACCACAACTTAAATATCATATCATTGAATATTACTCAACCATAGTTCACTACTAACATTTAGACTTCACCCATGTCCTCAAGAACTAAACGAACTACTCACGAGACATCATATGGAACATGATCAGAGGTGATATGATGATGGATAACAATCTGAACATAAACCTTGGTTCAATGGTTTCACTCAATAGCATCAATAACAAGTAGAAATCAATACCGGGAGAGTTTCCCTATCAAACAATCAAGATCAAACCCAAATTGCTACAGCGGTGACGATGTCCAGCGGTGGAGACGCGGTGATGATGGTGGGAGATGATGATGGTGATGGAGATGATGTCCAGCTCGATGGCGGTGACGATGGCGTCGATTTCCCCTCGGGAGGGAATTTCCCGGATTCCTGCCACTGAGAGCTCTTTCTCTCTGGTGTTCTCCGCCCCGAGCGGGTGTAACCTCGTGAGGATTCCTCTGTGGCTTCCGTCTTCGGACGAAGGGGTTTGCAAGAAAAGGAGGCGAGGGGGCCCCACACCACATGGCGGCGCGCCGGTGCCATGGGCCGCGCCGCCTATGGTGTGGGCCCACCTTGGTCCAACTGCTCCCCGGCTTCCTTCGTCATCCGGAAAAATAGGATTTTGGTAAAACTTCCTTCCACAATTGATCTTCCGAAATATTGCATCGACGGTGCTTTTTCCCGCAGAATCCTCCGGTGCTCGATCTCCAAATAATCATGAAACATGCAAAATAGATGAAATAACATAAGTATTGTGTCCCAATATGAAATATATCAATGAATAACAGCAAATTATGATATAAAATAGTGATGCAAATTGGACGTATCAACTCCCCCAAGCTTAGACTTCGCTTGTCCCCAAGCGAAACTGAACTCAGTAAACAAGACCACATGTTTATGGAGTGAAGAGTCGATAAATAAAATACGGACAAGAAGCATCATATTCATTCACACAAGACATTATAGTAAACAACTTCCTCATATAACTCAACTTGAAACAAGTATAAGGTAATCACAAATAAAGGTGCATAAGAAATCATAATTGGTGATGGCAAACTTTGTTCTTGGTCAGAGAACAGTTAACAGATTATACTTTATCTATTGAGCAGCGCTCTCATATTAAAACTTATGGTAAACTTGCATACTCAATCATATTAATCATTGATGACTTTCAAAGCTATATTCATTCAGGTAAAACTTGTACTAAACAAGAAAGAGTAAAGGCATGATGAAGCAAATCACAATATAGTAGTTTGATCACAACAACTCAAATGCTTGCTTGAGATGGAGGGAAATAGGTTTACTGACTCAACATAAAGTAAAAGACAAGCCCTTCGCAGAGGGAAGCAGGATTAAATCATGTGCTAGAGCTTTTTCAGTTTTGAAATCATATAAAGAGAATAAAAGTAAAGTTTTGAGAGGTGTTTGTCGTTGTCAACGACTGGTAGCGGTACTCTAACCCCCTTGCCAAACAGACTTCCAAAGAGCGGCTCCCATGAAGGACGTTATCTCTACCAGCAAGGTAGATCATCCCTCTTCTCTTTTGTTTACACATGTATTTTAGTTTATTTAAGGATGACACTCCCCCCAACCTTTGCTTACACAAGCCATGGCTAACCGAATCTTCGGGTGCCTTCCAACAATCTCATACCATGGAGGAGTGTCTATTGCAAAATTAAGTTGCTTATGAATCAGGGCAAAACACGTGAAGAGAATTATTAATGAAAGTTGATTAATTGGGCTGGGAACCGTTGCCAGCTCTTATTGCAAAATTATAGGATAAGTGGATGAAGCCACTAGTCCATTAATGGAGGCTGCCTAACAAGACTGAAAGATAAAACACCACATATTTCCTCATGGGCTATAAAACATTGACACAAATAAGAAGTAATAAGTTTCGAATTGTTTAAAGGTAGCACATGAAGTATCTACTTGGAATGGCAGAAAATACCATGCAGTAGGTAGATATGGTGGACACAAATGGCATAGGTTTGGGTTCAGGTTTGGATGCACGAGAAGTATTCCTTCTCAGTACAGGTCTTTGGCTAGCAA
This sequence comes from Lolium multiflorum, assembly GCA_030979885.1. NCBI lineage: Eukaryota > Viridiplantae > Streptophyta > Magnoliopsida > Poales > Poaceae > Lolium > Lolium multiflorum. The sequence goes on from CM061753.1 coordinate 85,255,510, forward strand.
GGTTAAATAGAAAGCATAAGAGTTGAAGGAAACAAACAAATATACATGTGATAGAAACAATCATGCATCTTACTTGTAAGCACAAACAGTTTTAACGAATACTAAACTAAGAACTGATAAGAAAGATAATAACATCTTCTACATTTATTTCCTCTATTCTTCTTAAACTCAAAGTGTTGTTGCTATTGACCATTGCTAAGTTTGCCAAAACCAAATAGATTTACTTAATGCTCCCAAAGTGGTACCAATACTAAAATCAAGATCAATCATATAGTAGAAATTGCAAACTAAAATAAGGTGTGCAATATGTAAATGATAAGACTTCTCATTAATATTCCATAACGATAACTCACACCAAGGGATACATAGACAAACTAAAGGAGAGATACTTCCACACCGCAACCCATCTTATACGATAACTTCCCTACTCATGATATGACACTACTTGATAGTAAAAAGTAAAAGGTAGTGATGATGTGATACCGCGGCACTCCCCAAGCTTGGAACAAACCAGGGGATGCCAATACCGATGATGAATTACTCCTTTGGTGATGGTGGTGATGAATTCCCGTCTTCAGACTTCCAAGATAGAGGCTCTCCATCAACAAATGACTTCTTGGTCTCGGGAATCCTGAAACTAGCAACACGGCTTATATGTTTAAACTTGTTTTCATACTCACAGTTCTGATTATGAATGTCGTAGAGTTGAGCCTGGAGTTTGTTGGTGGTGTAGTGAAGTGAGAGGATGTCGCCCCATAGCTTCGCAGTTTCCTTCTCGTGTTCAGCAATGAGTTCGGACACAATCTTGTGGAAGATATCCACTTCACGCTCGGCCATCTTCTTGTAATTGAAGACCTCTTGTTCTAGCTTCTCCATCCTGTCTTCCAAGCTTCCTTCTCCTTTGGGACCTTGAACATCTTTGATCTGCAGTTTCCCTCGACGAGCATCAGCTCCTTTGGGTGCATCCTCAGCTCCTCTTTGTACAAGTTGCCAACATCCTTGCAGGAGTTGTCCTTCGGAGTTCCGACGAAGACATGATGGCTCTAGATCCGAAACAAATCCGGCAAACAGCTCGAAACAAAACACGTCGAAACGATATACGGACCTCTAGGGGTCCGGGGGATTTTATAATAAAAATTTCAGAACAAACGGAAAGTACCAGGTCGAACCAGTCGGAAAGGGCGACAGGCGGTGCCACCATAGGTCGGCGCGGCCAGGCTGGGGCCACGCCGGCCTGTGGTGGCACGCCCTCGTGCGTCTTTTCCACTCCGTTTCGATCTCGTAATTTTCATATTTTCCAAAAACAGCAAAAATATTGTTCGGAAAGTAAATCGCGAACTTTTCATTACCTCATACCTATTCAAAGTCGAGTTTGGCGGACTGTCAATTTGTCCTTTGATGAAAGCCTCCGGTGTTTCCAGTTGAATAATATCAACATCAACATTATAAGAATCACCGAGATATAATGCTTGAGTCTTTGTCCATTCACCACTTGCGTAGCATTGCCTTGGAGAGAGCTAATTTTAATTGCTCCCGAACGATACACCTCCTCAACAACATATGGTCCATCCCATTTCGAGAGTAATTTCCCTGCAAAGAATCTGAGACGAGACCGATACAATAGGACTTTATCCCCAATATTAAACTCTCTTTTGATGATCCTTCTATCATGCCATTTTTTAACTTTTTCTTTAAAGAGTTTAGCATTTTCATAAGCTTCACTTCTCCATTCATCTAGAGAACTTAATTGTAGCAATCTCTTATTACCGGCAAGTTTAGGATCTTTATTTAATTCTCTAACAGACCGATAAGCTTTGTGTTCTAGTTCTAAAGGTAAATAACAAGCTTTCCCGTAAACCATTTTATAAGGTGACATTCGCATGGGGTTTTTATAAGCAGTTCTATAAGCCCATAGTGCTTCTTTCAATTTACTAGCCCAATTCTTTCTAGATTTATTAACGATCTTCTGCAAGATACATTTAATTTCTCTATTTGATAGTTCTACTTGACCACTACTTTGAGGGTGATAAGCGGAAGCAATTCTATGATTAATACCATACCTAGCAAGAGTTTTTCTAAAACCTCCATGAATAAAATGAGAACCTCCATCAGTCATAATATATCTAGATACTCCAAATCTAGGAAAAATAATATCTAAAAGCATTTTTAAAGAGGTCTCACCATCAGCACTTTTTGTAGGTATGGCTTCCACCCATTTAGTAACATAATCAACACAACAACAAGTATATGAGTGTTACCTTTTGAAGAGGGAAAAGGTCCCATGAAGTCGAATCCCCAACAATCAAACGGTTCAATAACAAGAGTATAATTCATAGGCATTTCATTGCGTCTGGAGATATTACCAACCCTTTGACATTCATCACAAGATAAAATAAACTTCCTTGCATCTTTGAAGAGAGTTGGCCAATAAAACCCTGATTGTAGAACCTTTTGCGCGGTTCTATCTCCGGCGTGATGTCCTCCATAAGCACTACCATGACATTTACTCAATATCTCTTGTTGTTCATATTCGGGAACACACCTTCGCGGAATACCATCCACTCCTTCTTTATATAAGTGTGGGTCATCCCATAAATAATGCCTCAAGTCATAAAAGAATTTCCTCCTCTGCTGAGCTGAAAAGGTTGGCGGCAAGTACTTGGAAACAATAAAGTTAGCATAATCAGCATACCAAGGACTGTCTCGCGAGCTCACCTTTATTACAGCCAATTGTTCATTTGGAAAACTATCATTAACAGAACAGGATCATAAGCAATATTTTCCAATCTAGACAAATTATCAGCAACAGGATTATCAACACCTTTCCTATCTACAATATGTAAATCAAATTCTTGCAAAAGAAGTACCCATCTAATAAGTCTCGGCTTAGCATCTTTCTTTGTCATAAGGTATCTAATTGCAGCATGATCAGTATGAATCGTAACTTTTGAATCAACAATATAAGATCTAAATTTATCACAAGCAAAGACTACTACAGCTAACAATTCTTTTTCAGTAGTAGCATAATTTCTTTGAGCAGCATCGAGAGTTTTACTAGCATAATGAATAACATTCAGTTTTTTATCTACTCGTTGCCCAAGAACAGCGCCTACAGCAAAATCACTAGCATCACACATAATTTCAAAAGGTAAATTCCAATCAGGAGGTTCAACTATAGGAGCAGTTGTTAAGGCTTTCTTTAGAGTTTCAAAAGCTTCCTTACAATCATCATCAAAAACAAAAGGTACATCTTTTGAAGAAGATTAGTAAGAGGCTTTGAAATCTTGGAGAAATCTTTAATAAATCTCCTATAAAACCCAGCATGACCAAGAACACTACGAATACCTTTAACATCCCTGATAGGGCATCTTCTCAATGGCTTCAACTTTAGCTCTATCAACTTCAATACCTCTCTCAAATTTTATGTCCCAATACATTTCCTTCATTAACCATAAAGTGGCATTTCTCCCAATTAAGAACAAGGTTAGTTTCTTCACATCTCTGCAAAACTTTATCGCAAGCAACTATCAAAAGAATTCCCATAGACGGAAAAATCATCCATGAATACTTCCACGATACTCTCACAAAAGCCATGAAAAATAGCAGACATGCATCTTTGAAAAGTAGCAGGAGCATTACATAAACCAAAAGGCATACGCCTATAAGCATAAGTTCCATAGGGACAAGTAAAAGTGGTTTTCTCTTGATCTTTAGCTTTAACAGCAATTTGTGAAAACCCAGAATAACCATCAAGAAAGCAAAAATGAGTATTTTTAGACAACCTTTCTAGCATTTGGTCAATAAATGGTAAAGGGTAATGATTTTTTTTAGTAACCTTATTAACTTTTCGATAATCAATGCACATTCTATACCCTACAACTACTCTTTGAGGTATGAGCTCATCATTATCATTAGGCACAACAGTCATTCCTCCTTTCTTAGGAACACAATGCACAGGACTAACCCATCTACTATCAGCAATAGGATATATAATACCAGCTTCAAGAGTCGTAATACCTCATTTCTTACCACATCCTTCATCTTGGGAATTAGACGATGCTGAGGTTCAACAACAGGCTTCATCATCTTCCATATTAATGGCGTGTTGGCAAATAGAGGGAGAAATCCCTTCAAGTCATCAAGAGTATAGCCAATAGCACCTCGGTGTTTCTTCAATATTTGCAATAATCTTTCTTCTTCAAACTCTGTAAGCTTAGAACTAATAATAAAAGGATATATTTTCTTATCATCAATATGAGCATATTTAAGATTATCAGGCAAAGGCTTTAAATCAAAAACAGGATCTTCCTTTGGTGGTGTTGTACCCAAGTCTTCCACCGGAATCATGCTTGAGAATAGGTTGGCGAAGAAAAATCTCCTCAAGCTCATCTCTTTCCTAAAAACTTCACTCTCGCTATTCTCCAAATGTTGCTGCAAAGGATTATTAGGAACAAGAACAATAGATGCACAACCTCCATTTTAAAATCATTACTAGGCAAATCAGCTTTATAAGGAGTTTTGGTAAATTTAGAAGTTAAACTCATAAGATTCACAGCAAATTTAGTCAAAATTTTCTCTTTCTTGCAATCTATAATAGCTCCACAAGTATTTAGAAAAGGTCTACCAAAATGATAGGACAATAATCACTAGCAGCAGAACCAAGTACCAAAAAGTCAAGATATTTAATCTTACCACATAGAACTTCCACATCTCGAACAATACCAATTGGAGAAATAGTTTCTCTATTAGCCAGCTGAATAACCACATCAATATCTTCAAGTTCACAAGAATCAATTTCGTGCATAATCTCGTGTAAAGCTCATAAGGAATAGCACTAACACTTGCACCAATATCACATAAACCATAATAGCAATGATCACCAATTCTAACAGATAGCATAGGAACACTAGCTTGTTTGGGTTTATTAGGATGTGAAACAATATTAGAAGCATCTTTACAGAAAATAATATGACCATCCTCCACATTTTCAGTCACAAGATCTTTAACTATTGCAACAGCAGGTTCAACTTTTATTTGTTCTTCAGGTTCTATAGGTTTCTTTTCACTTTTATGAACCGCACTATTTATAACAGTACTCCTTCATTTTAGCAGGAAAAGGAGTTTTTTCAATATAAGCTTCAGGAATAACACGATCAGCAGTTTCAACTACAACACACTTATTAATAGATGAATCAATTTTATCTTTATATGGTTCATGATACTTATCAAAATTCTTCTTAGGCAATTCATAATGAGAGGCAAAAGCTTTATAAAGATTTGCAGCAACTTGAGAACCAAGACCATATGTAGCACTCATATTACGAAATGTATCAGTATCCATAAAAGCTTCAATGCATTTATAATCATAAATTATACCTGATTCTCTATCCTTGTCGTTCTCCCAACCTTCAGTATTTTCTTGGATCCGATCAAGAAGGTCCCTTTTAAACTCTTCTTTATTACGTGTAAATGATCCAGAACAAGAAGTATCCAGCAAAGTCTTGTCTTGAAAAGAAAGTCTTGCATAGAAATTATCAATAATAACATTACCAGGAAGCTCATGAATGGGGCATTTGAGCATTAAAGACTTCAATCTCCCCCAAGCTTGGGCAATACTCTCTCCATCATGAGGCCAGAAATTATATATGCGGTTCCGATCTTTGTGAATTTCACTTGGAGGATAAAATTTGGAATAAAATAAAGGCACAATGTCCTCCCAATCAAGAGAATCACCATTCTTTAGCAATTTATACCAATGCGCCGCTTTACCAGACAGCGATATAGAGAATAGTTTTTTCCTAACTTCATTCATAGCAATACCTGCACATTTGAATAACCGCATAATTCATGCAAAAACAGTAAATGATCACCGGATGGACAGTTCCATCCCCTTCATAGCGGTTATCCATAACATGTTCAATAATTTCGTAGGTATTTTATATGGTATTACTTCCTCACTCAGCGCCTCATCCACTACCGTTGCGTAGTAGTAGATTTCCCAAATAGAAATTGAAGGAGATCTCTCCATAATGACTTATAGCAAGCAGAAATAAAATCAGCACAAACAGAAAGGTTTTCCTTACCAATTCCACTTACCAATAGCGCTTCACTCCCCGGCAACGGCGCCGAAAATAGTCTTGATGACCCACAAGTATAGGGGTGTATCGTAGTACTTCGATAAATAAGAGTGTCGAACCCAACGAGGAGCAGAAGGTGTTGACAAGCAGTTTCGATGAAGGATTCACTGTAAATGCTCACATACAAGTATTCAGGGGGTTTTGATGTAACAGATGAATAAAGTACGAGTAAGTAAAATGCGAGAGAAATAATTGCAGCGAGTGACCCAATCCTTTTTAGCACAAAGGACATGCCGGTTTGTTTACTTATAATGACCAAACGTTCTCGAGGACACACGGGATTTTAGTCTAGTGCTTTCGCTACATACAGCTGATTAATCTTCATTGTTTTGATAAGTGTTGTGTGGGTGAACCTATGCTAATGTACCGCCCTTCCTAGGACTAATACATACTTGTGATTATACCCCTTGCAAGCATCCGCAACTAAAGTAATTAAGATAAATCTAACCACGCCTTAAACTCTAAGATCCTGCGATCCCTCTGCATCGATATACCAACGGGGTTTAGGTTTCTGTCACTCCGGCAACCCCGCAATTGGCAAACGAGTACAAGATGCATTCCCCTAGGCCCATAAATGGTGAAGTGTCGTGTAGTCGACGTTCACACGACACCACTAGAAGAATAACACCACAACTTAAATATCATAGCATTGAATATTACTCAACCATAGTTCACTACTAACATTTAGACTTCACCCATGTCCTCAAGAACTAAACGAACTACTCACGAGACATCATATGGAACATGATCAGAGGTGATATGATGATGGATAACAATCTGAACATAAACCTTGGTTCAATGGTTTCACTCAATAGCATCAATAACAAGTAGAAATCAATACCGGGAGAGTTTCCCCTATCAAACAATCAAGATCAGACCCAAATTGCTACAGCGGTGACGATGTCCAGCGGTGGAGACGGCGGTGATGATGGTGGAGATGATGATGATGGTGATGGAGATGATGTCCAGCTCGATGGCGGTGACGATGGCGTCGATTTCCCCCTCCGGGAGGGAATTTCCCCGATTCCTGCCCGCCGGAGAGCTCTTTTCTCTCTGGTGTTCTCCGCCCCGCAGGCTGTAACCCTTCGTGAGGATTCCTATGTGGCTTCCGTCTTGGACGAAGGGTTTCACGAAGAAAAGGAGGCGAAAGGGGGGTGGCCACCACACATGGCGCGGCCGGGCCATGGGCCGCGCCGCCTATGGTGTGGGCCCACCTTGGGTCCAACTGGCTCCCCTTCGGCTTCCTTCGTCATCGGAAAAATAGGATTTTTGGTAAAACTTCCTTCCACAGTTGATCTTCCGAAATATTGCATCTGACGGTGCTTTTTCCAGAATCCTGGCTCCGGTGCTCGATCTCCAAATAATCATGAAACATGCAAAATAGATGAAATAACATAAGTATTGTGTCCCAATATGAAATATATCAATGAATAACAGCAAATTATGATATAAAATAGTGATGCAAATTGGACGTATCAGTTGGACACCACTGCGCCGGATGCGTAAGCACATGCGACACCGAACCTTTGTCTGGAAACATTCAGGTGCAGTTTTGCTATACTGCATGTATCGTGTACCATTAGTTAGTCAGTCGACATACTTTAATGTAAGAAATGAATAGTGTCAATAAAAATAGTGTGCAACACTTGTAGGGCTGACTTCTTTACTGGATTCATGTTCATTTTATCAGTTAGGGTGCACGGAAATGTCTAATCTCGCTTCCTAACAAACAGCGGGAGACATGATGAAGTTTTCATGTTCGGGCACACCGTAAGCCCAGTTAAATTTTCATCAAAAAATTGTGTCGTCGGTTGGAAGCCTGGGCACGCACCTAAGCTTAGGGTCGGTTGGATCCGCGGGTGCTAACAAACTACTCAGAACGATAAGAATGATGGACTAGTAGACTAATCTAGATTTTTATTTGAAGATAATCTTATATATGACAAGTAAAAAACAAATAAAGAATTTTGCACTCATGTACTCAGGGAATAAAAATATTACGTCTAAAGAAGACATCTCGACTACTCATGGAACAAGAATATTGCATCCGAGAAACACATCTCATCTATACATGAAACAAGAATATTGCTTTCGAGGAACAAATCTCTTCTTCTAAGGGACCAAAAATTTTGTGACCGAGGAACACATATCGTGTTCTCGGGGAACAAAAATATTGCATCTGAGGAACAAATCTCGTCAACGCAGGGAACAAGAATCACATCTGAGGAACGAATGTCGTCTACTCAAGGGAACCCATCTCGTCTACTCAGGGAACAAGAATCGCGTCTGAGGAACAAATGTCGTCTACTTGAGGGAACACATCTCGTCTACTTAGGGAACAAGAATATTGAGTATGAGGAACACATCTACAATGGGAACAAAAATAAGAAACGTAATAAAAAAACCTAGACAAAGGGGAACAACAATCTTGAAGGAGGAGAACAATAGCCTAGATGATAGGGAACAACAACCTAGATGGAGGGGAACAAGAGCGTATACTACGAGGAACAAGATCCTAGATGGATGGAACAATAAATTGGACAGAGGAGAACAACATGGCGAAAGGGAACAGTAGCCTAGACGATAGGGAACAACAACCTACAAGGAAGGGAACACCATCCTAGACGGAGGGGAACACCAACTTGGATGGAGGAGAACAACATGATGGAGGGGAACGACATCCTGGACGGTGGGGGACAATAGCCTACATGGAGGGGAACAAGAGCCTAAGCGGAGGGGAACAACAATCTAGACGGTGGGAAACACCAACCTACATGGAGGACAACAAAAGCCTAAGCGAAGTGGAACAAGAACCTGGACGGAGGATCACAACATGATGGAGGGAAACAACATCATAGACGGAGGAGGACAAGATCCTACAAGGTGGGGAACAAGAGTCTAGACAGAGAAGAACAAGATCCTAGAAAGAGGGGAACAACCTAGACGTATGGGAACAACATCATGGGCGGAGGGGGACAACAGCCTGCACAGTGGGGAACAACAACCTGAAAGGAGGGGAACAACATCGTAGATGGTGCAGAACAAGAGCTTGGGCTGAGGGGAACAGTTTCCTACACGGAGGGAACACCATCGTAGATGGTGCGGAACAAGAGCATGGATGGAGGGGAACAACAACCTCTAGACGGTTGGGAACACCAACCTAGGAAAAAACTCGCCTACCCGGGGAACACATCTCGGCTACCTGAGGAACAAATCTCATCTTCTCGGGGAACAAATCTCGTCTACTCGGGAAACAAAAATATTGCATCTAAAAAATACATCTATATTACATCTAGGCTGGAAACATAAAATTGGTAAAGAAGAAACATAGAAAGAAAAGGGAGTGAAAGAATCATATATAAAAGGAAAGAAAATGAAAACAAGAAATCCTAACTAAACTCTTATCTAAAAGTAGAAGCAACGCATGTCTACAAAAGAGAAAGGAACCCTCAGGTCATGTAAAGTGCAACGCTGAACAAGGAACAACTTGACGCTAGCTGCCCAGACAATATCAAAGGAAGACGTGGGATTGCTTTTCCCTGGTTTACAGATCTCGCATCAAATAATAGATAAAGACAAATGCACATGTATGAACAACATGACAATGGTAGCCTAGTGGTAAGCGCCTCTCTCTCCAGGCGCGATGCCAGGTTTCGATTCCTAGGTTGAACCGATTTTCTTCCTTTTGCCTAATCCGCTCCACGGGACGAACCAACGAAACTGGGCCGGCCCACAACCGCGCTTCCTTCAGCGAAATGGTGGTCGCTAGCGCGCGCGCTACTGAGTCGTTTCCGTTCCAGACATCCATCCTCTTGCATACAATTGTTTTATTTGTCACTCTCGTTCTTAATCCCTATTGTTTTTAGTGATTCCCCGGGGATCATGCGGCAAGGATGACTTGTGGCGATGGCGGGTGATGCGGAGAAGGATTCAGCGGCCGATTGCAAGCAAGAGGACTTGATTCAGTCTCCCGCCGCTAGGAGACAAGGGCTCGAAGAATGCACAGGAGCACTTCAAGATACATCACTGCTTTGCCCTCCAGCCGCTACGTTTCCGATCTCCCCGCCCCCGTCCTGCCTAATATTCAATGTGAATAGTCGACCACATCGATCCATTGGTGCGTGCATCCTCTAGTGTAATTTCAAGCATTCTTCTGAAATATGAAGCATGTCTTGCAATGGTTTATTTGACCCTTTGATTCTGGGCAGGGCTGGAGCACTTGACCTTGATTTAACTGGACAAGTGATATTTCGTTGATAGTTCTTTGGTAGGATTACTACATGGTACAAAAGTTTTTCTACTCCAACTCGCTTGAAGATTAGGCAATTCGTACAGTCATACACTTGAATGTAAATGCTCAGGGTGATCCCCCCCCCCCCAATTAAGGGTCTCCATATTGATTCTTGGAGTACTAGATGATACCCCGCGCGTTGCGGCGGGAACTTTTAGTCATGAACATGTGATATCTTACAAATAAAATACCTAATTATGTACAATCCATAGATAAAAATAACGGCACATGAAGGTGTGAAAAATGTTGTTAATATGTTTCAAAATATATCGTGAAATGAAATATGATAGGACTTGCACAATTATTTATTATATTACTAATTATGTATTCACAAACATAATAACCATGTTATGATCTGCAAGTGGCATGTATACATATATAATAAAAAATTATGTTTTTGTAGAAGTGACAAATAAAACTGTGACATTATAAGGAATGAACAGAAATACACTGCGATTTTTTTTTGGGTTTTGACAATGGATTTGACATCATATATGTATACATAAAACCTTAGCAAAGTATAAGATCAAATATAAAACGTCATATTTCTTGTCACGTGGGGTGCATACTTTACCTAATCTGCAGATGTTTTTTTTTCATTTAAGAGGCTCGAAAATGACACACATAATACATGATATAGCACAGCATCAATTGAATTGTTGATTCCCTGAAAGTTATGTCTTCATTATGCCATTAATTATGAGAAGTGTAGAGATTAACATAACATACCAAAGTGCATCGGGATGTTCTGTTGAAGGAATGATGGTACATAGAGCAGTACAATACCGGATTGGAAATTTTCATTTCGGTCAAATGATAGTGCCATAGCTATGAATAAAAAATTAACTACGGGACTTGCAAGCCATGCGAAAGTTAGTATAAATTGTTGTCATCTCCATCTAAGAGCAGCATAACATGGAACCAAATGTTTAGCCACGGCTTTGTAACTACTGACGACCTGCTTGCATTGTTACACATCACATGAGGCCATCTCTCCAACGCGAATAAATCCGAAAATCCAGTCAGTTGTTTCTCTATCACGAGGATCGAATCCCCCACAAAAACAAAAGGGCACGAACGAAATAAATTGCAAAAGGAAGGAAAACCCTAGTACTGTAATTATTGTCTTACCTATTATCGAATCAATCAAAATATGAGACAGAAATTTCAGAACTTTTTTCCCCTGTTTATTCCCATCTCGGTGGATTCAACATCTAGGCTGACCCGATCTTGTGATTTTTCAGTAACTGCTCTGCTCGCTGATCTGTGTCTATATGCCTCCACCCGGGCTCATCACCATCCCTGCCAGCCATCTATCTCATCGGCTCATCGCTGACCAGACTCCCAACTCCACCGACATTGAGCACGTGCTCCCGTCGTCTTGATACGCCTTCCATGCGAAGCATGAAACACAGGTGGGAAGAAAGAAGATAGTCGTTGTACGAGAAGTGGTGCGGACTACGGACAGCCAACTCTGCTGCAAGTCTGTTGGATGATGGATACACAGCCATAGCTCAGGGGAGAGCAAGGTATTTAACGCACAACCCGTCCGCTCGTATGTCTTCACCAATTTGTTGCGCATTTGATTCTTGCCGGAGATTGTGGAGGAGATTAAGAGGTTCAAGGACATGAAACACCACAGTAGAGAGATAAGACTAGTCACAATGGGAAGTATCATACACTAGTATCATGCACATGATACTAGTTTATGATACTAACCCCACAATGCATAGTATCATAAGATAGTATCATAGTATCATCATATTTAATGTTTTGTAGAATCTCAATGCAAATGTGTATACATGATGTGTTTGTCATTAAGTTTTCTAGTTTTACGTGCTATGATACGGCATCATATTATGATACCACTCTCATCTCTCACCTCATTAATTGGTGTGCCACATCAGATTTTTACCAACATGGCATGCATGAATGCATGATACTACTTATGATCCTCCCATTGTGGCTAGTCTAATTTCTCCCGCTGGAATTATAGAGGCGGGATTAATTAGGAATTAAGACCCGGAATTGGAAACAGTTTTCAGCATTAGTTATGAATGGCTCAATTGGAAGTCCAATCCTCCCTTACCTCAGCGCTGAGTATTTTGTTAGATGGTGCGATATCCAGTTGAACTGAAAATTGGGATGACGTGGATGAAGGAGGAGCCAGGAAAATCATGTAGTGGAGGCTTACTATTAAGAGATAGAAGATTTGTAATACTGTCCATGTTGTTTCGTTTCCTTTTACACATATTTATATTCTTAGATTACCTCTTTGGTTTACTTTATTAATTTAATGTTATGTAAACAATGTTGCCGAATCCTCCATATGTTGTTACGGAGCTTTAAACCGTATGGCCTAGCAGTCACATCATACTTACTTACATATATATACAATATGTTGTTTCCTGTAGAAAAAGATGCAGTCTATTCAAAGACAAACACAATTGACATTGTGTCATATGATGTTCCCTCTATTCTATGCTCTTTCTGTATTAGCTCTCTCTTGGTAGTCGTACATGCTAATCTGTTCTCTAAACTGTTTCAACTCACTTGCTAACTTATATGCGACATGTATGGTGCTTTGAAAGGTATACCATAGAAGCAACAAGGCCAAAAAAATATTTGGACATAATTCTTATTAGTTCGTATCAGATCATGCCATTTTTATTTGTTACATAAGAAATATTGTCTTCTCCTATAGCAATGGATTTTGCACTTTATTGTGCAAAAACAAGAAGAAATGGTTATAAATTTGAAATTTGTTTACTCATCTCTGAATGTATATGGCTACATAGATTGTGTCAACACGTTATAAAAAAAATATTAATGTTCAACTTATGAGCTTATAATGGAAGTTATGACCAAACGGGCTTTAATTGTGTCAGGGATTATTCGATGTACCGAGTTTGAACGCTTGTTATTAGCTATTTGTGTTGACATTATTTTTAAATTTCTTCCATCTAAAGTACCTCAAATTTAGAATTAATTTTCTTTTGATTTTTCAAGATTTTTTCAAATGTGCATTTGTAACTTTCTTAAGATATACGAGCGCAGCAACGCGTGCTTTCATGTTCTAGTAAATACATACTGTAGTTACAACCTCAATGGTCCATATGCTGCACTCGGCCGTTCTGATGGACATTGTTGATTGCACATTTAAGATACTCCCTCCGGTTCATATTAATTGACTCTATATGGATGTATCTAGACACATTTTAGTTCTAGATACATTCATATTGAAGTCAATTAATATGAATTGGAGGGAGTACAATACTTTGCATCAGAATCTACTTTGGTGAGATAAAATGTGAAATAATTATGCACTATCACGTACACTATTGCACCGGATGCAGCAACCAGAGAGCAGAAACTAGTAATGCATACGGATAATGTGGTATACCAATCTTTACTATTAAACGGCAATGCAACCGTGGTACGTCGGACACTTTGCATCTTAGCCCCTAAAAAACAGACAAATCAACCTGCAGTCCATCAAATACTCGTCCTGATCCCCTCCCTCCTCTCTCGCACACCTCGCCGGCACATCCAGCCCGGCGTCAACGCCTTGCCCCAAGCCTGGTCCATCCGCCACCCGCAGTACTGCACAAAGCGAGCTCAGCCACCTCTGCTGGCGGACCAGAGCGCCGTTGGCCAGGGGCTGCACCTACGGCGTACACGCACGGGTAACCTGTCGCCGGCGCGCGGGTGGACTCCCTGCAGAAGATCGACGACCAGGAGGGAATGCAGCGAGCTCAGCTGCCTCTGCTGGCCGACCAGAGCGCCGTTGGCCAGGGGCTGCACCTACGGCGTACATGCACGGGTAACCTGTCGCCGGCGCGCGGGTGGACTCCCTGCAGCAGATCGACCGCCAGGAGGGGATGCTTGAGGTGTAGCAGATCGACGAGCAGGAGAGGATGGTTGAGGTGTAGAAGGATTGCGTGGACGCGGTGGCCGTGCTGCGGACACGCGACCAAGCGAATGCTCTCGGCCCTGTGACTCTGTCTCAGAGAGACGAACATGGCTACAGACTACCAGACTATACACGCAGTATCAACCTCTACCGCTGCGTGCTTTGGCCTGGTGACATGGGAAATTTGAGCTGTGTATCCATATTCCATACGATTAATGGATGATCCTTTACAGAAGTAATTAACAGAGTAAATCTAATTACTGTACGTGCTATTTCTCTGAACCAACTGACCAATGCTTGCATGAAGGACAAAATCAGATGCAGAACCCCTCTATGCTGTTGAGTTATTACTCGGCAGATCTTTCAAACGTGGTGTACTGTGGTAACATAGGCTATTAAATTTCAGATATATATAAAACCATCATCAACTAATTGAATATATAATCGGCCGGACAATCCTTAAATCCTTTGAAAAAAAAATGATGACTCTTTGGCTCACACAATCTGAAAAAACTTACTCCCATGACTATATCAAGACATCCATGCAAAATGTAATAACATGAGAATTTACTTCATTTTTTTGCAATCATTGAACAACTGCAATTCATGAGATATGATTGATAATGCCATAATTAGAAAAACTCGAAGTCAGCAGACATGATAGTTCATGGAGAGATGAAGCAAGGATGACAAAAAAACATACTTTTCACTGATCTTATTATCTCTGTCATTTAAAGTAATGAGTAAGATTTTAGCTTATGTTGTCCATCTACATTGTGTGACATATTACAGATTTGTTGTCACTCTATTGAGGAGGTGAAAACCCACAATTAACTAATGATCAATTATTATTAAAATCGCTCGATAAAGAAGCTACATTTCAAGCTAAGCAGGGAGAGCCGGAGTTTAAAACCTTTGCTGTGGGGACATGTCTTACTGAAGCTGATGGTTTGGAGGAATAAAAACCAATGAAGTACTGAACCATAATTATTGAAACCGCTCATAAAGGACATACATTTCAAGCTAAGTCGGGAGAGCCAGAGTTTGTAGCCACTGTCACTGGGACATATCTTACTCGAAGCCAATGATATCGGGAAATATAGACCATGTTGCATTTTTGACCTGCTTATTTTAATTTGTAATATTTTAACTATTTTCTCATGGCCATAGCAACGCACGGGTAGTTTGCTAGTATAGCTTAAAATGTGAATGAATACTGCACCTCCATGCACTACATTGTACTGCTAGCATAGTTATTGAAGCAATGGCAACACATGCCAAGATAGATCTGGGTAGTAGATTGACTATCCAAGAACATCAGATGGAAAGACAAGTTTTTCTCTCTCGTATAGCAGTAGCAATAGAAATGTGAAGACATTGTCAGGGGTAGGAATGAGAAATAATTCTCACAGATCGGTTAGCGAGGATACTTTAGTAGATAACATTTCCAATCCTTGTAATTGGAGGAGGAAAGACGGGCGGGAGCTGGGAGAGGTGAATATATCATCACCCTCTTCGAGCCGGGGCGGCAAAGAATGTATCGAGCCGCCATAGCTTCAGGACAGGTCACCTGGAAGGATCAAGCGGGGGTCTAAGGACAGATCGAGCGTGATGGCAGGCGGCAAATACATAAATTGGTTTTGGCGTCTAAATATGCTGATAGGACGACAATGGTGGAAGTAATTTCTGGTGGAAATAATGTTAGTTGATAATGGCATTATGGATAGGGGCTGGCCAAATGATTTTGGAACCAGGTAACAAGGTGTCGGAGGAAGATGATGCCTAAGGTTGAAAATCAACATGTGGTTGGGTGGTTAGAAGGGCAGTGACACCCAGCCCACCAGAGTTCAAACCTCAGGTTTGACATCATGGTGTTTCATTAAAAAGCGGAATATTTTTCAGTGGGAGGCGACGTTCCCTTCGACAGCGTGGCGCATGTGGTGACTTCGTCAATCTCAAGACCCCTCGGATGAAGTTTCTTGGACGCAGTCTCTCAGAGGTGCTCATAGGGGTAGGGTGTGTGCGCGCGCGTTCATAGGGGTGAGTGTATGTGCGTATATGTGGTCTGTACTGTGTTTCGCAAAAAAAGTGGATGCCTGAGATTTGTTGGGTTTGTTGGGCTTGGCCCACCTGCGGGTGTGAGGTGATTGTAGAGGGGCAGACAAAGGTTTGACGAAGGAACAACGTATCGCGTGACGACGGAACATGTTACTTCTTTTAAGTAGTACATATATATATTCCCACGAGGGTCAAATCAATATATAAAAATATTAAGGTTATAGAATTCTACATCCACAACATGTAAACAAAAATATTGCACCCACAAACCACAACAGCCGGCTCAACAACAAATTTCCCTTGGAGATATCCACGTGTTATACCGAACCACCAACAACATGTTACAACCTAGGTAAAAGAAAAAAAGAACTCGCTACAACCCGATCTAAATGTCGACAAATGCCGTCGCAATAGGCCCGGCGAGTGAGAACGAGTATCTACCTAATTTTATTCTTTACTCATTGCAATCAGCGTAAATCGATAACTATTGTTGATACATAAGGCACGTGTTGATCTGGACTTCTCCGTTGTCGATAGGCCCTAGTGCCCTACATGTCCGTAACACTAGTCATAGTGTGAGTAACATACTCCCTCCATTTTGATTTAGTTTACATTCTAGAAAAAATGAGATAAATTAGTAGTGCATTTATTAGTACTACTTAAATATTTGAACAACCAATCCAAGCTACATTGAAAATAACATCCAATAAAAAGAGTAAAACCACCTCGTTTTTAGTGTTGTTGTTGACTAAAAGCTAGAATGTAGAGTATTTCAGAACAAATTTTGGGGCTAGAATGTAGACTATTTCAGAACGGAGGAAGTAGAGTAATAACATGTGCATGTTACTATTATATATTTCTACATCTATAGTGGGTAATACTAACATATTTATGGTATCATGCAAGGTTATATTTATTAGGTTGTAGACTTATCTTATCTTGGGAAGTGTGATGTTATGAGAAAATAGCTAGTTATCACCTTAGTTTTTTTTTTTCATTTTTTGTGATGCCATGTCACCAAAATGTCTTAGAATATGTGATGTTAGTACCTACTCCCTCCGTCCTAGGGCGTAAATTATTCTACACGACGATTAAGGAGAAATAGCAACGACAAAAGTTTCCAAACCTACCCCTAATAAAACGGCTGCTCCCTAATTTCTTTCCTTTTGATTAATATGCATGACTCATGGGTTATGTCAAAAGATCCATGCGCTCCTTGCATGGTCCAATTGCAGCGCCCCATTAATTGCTAATCTCCCGATTTTCTAATCCTTTCCCCCCATGCGCATGTATATGGCAGTTCTAATCTCCCGATTTTCTAATCCTTTCCCCCCATGCGCATGTATATGGCAGTTCCGCGATTACCGCATCCTTTCCTGATTTTAAGGATCGATTAAAATGGTTGTGAGGGCAGTTCAGGGAGAAACGGTGCAAAACACATCCCTGCCTTAAGTTTCAAGAAAATTTTGAAAAAGAATATTACGCCATATTCTTTGAGATGGAGGGAGTACATTACTCCCACTATGAGTAATTTAATGGAGCTTGGTAGCTCTTCGTTACTAATGGGGGGTCACGTTGGAAATGGAAAAATACTCTGTTGTTGACGCGCCCTTCACATCAGTGACAAATTCATGGTGATAGAGCTACCAAAGATAGTTTTGACCCAAGTCTATAGTGTTGGTTTGTATTAAAATAATCTGACCTGTAGAAAGCTCAAAATCCACATACCAACTCGCTGCAAATTTTCCTATGTCTATTGCCACAAGTGCCGGGAAAAGGCCATGGAAGAATTTGTTGAAGTTGCGGCGGAGGGACAATCAAAGAAATTAGGTTAAGGAGGGCCAAAATGAGATAGGACTAGACAAGGATGGCATTTTGCGATCATTCGTGAACTTGACTTTTAAGTTGCATAGACAAAAAAAATGCAATCATATATACTAGCTCTGATGAATCTCCTTATTAATCATGACCAATTTATTTTGAAACAAATAAATGCGACCAACTAAGAGCACTATTCTTTCACAGGTGGAGTGTCCATCATATTTGCATATTCAAGCTCTATATGGCTCCCCAAGCTGTGGTTGTACCGACGTCTTATCCACACAATTGTAGCAGAAGCAAGTAATATCTAGTTGAGGACCACTAAAACCACATGTACCGTCTTGGTACTTTTTTTGTATGCAAAAGTTCGTACATTTTTCATCTTCACAAGGACCAGGAAGGTTTGCCCAGTAAATCTTACACTTGGCGGTGTCGGCTTCAATACCTAGATTAACCAAAAAAATCCATTAGATGATAGAATGGTTTTGGTACAGTTACCGAGCTATATTTTTTACTCACCGTAAGATGACATGGCTACTAAAATGACCACAAACACAACTATTATGGACATCTTGCATGCCATGACGAATGCTTGGATTGAAAACTTCCGATATAGGCAAGAGTTTGCTTTTGTTGGCAAGAGTTGGATTGATAAGTTGAGGAGTACAAGGCATGAGATGCGTTAGTCAGTAGGCATGTCTATTTATAATGTTAGGCATGTATGTGATGGATAATAATTTGATACGTGTATTTTCTTACGTTGGCAAACATTTAATGATAATAAAGTTTTCCTTTATGTCAATAATTAATTTTTTTAGTGGCTAAATATAAAGTTGGCCATCGTGCTAGTATCTTAGGTAGTATCATGCATCTTAGGCCCACAAAAATGCTGATGTGGCATCTAATTAATGAGGAGAGATAAGATTGGACTAACATATGTGGATACTGTATCATAACGCACGTTACGAGAAAAACTAATGCTAAATAGATCTTGTACACACATTTCGTATTGGGATTCTACAAAATAATAAATTTAGAAGATTATGATACTACTCTATAATACCACCCACTATAATGATAGTATCATACACAAGTATCGTATGCATAATACTACAATATGATACTATGCACTATGACCAGCCTAAGCAATTGGCCACTATGGTGGATGATTATTATGTTTCAATTGACATTTATGAGATTCCTAATATTACCTAATAATTATATAACCAAAATAAGATTTATGGATTTGTTTTCACTATTTGTTTCTAAGAAAAAGTGCGGTGACTCAACACATAACTGCATATTGTTGTTTGGAAACATTGTCAGAACACTCATGGGGCGTCATTCCACGTATACTACACCCAACAGAATAGTACAACACAAACATTGCAAGACCAAGACATGACTATAGTATTCATATCATAGATCATGTACAAAAGAGCTTTGGAACTTCCTCTACACAATGAGGTTTGTCATGTAAATTCCTAGTTAAAACAAGGTTCAGAAAGGGCAACTCGTCCACTAATCCACGATGAAATCTATCTCTAATACTGCTTCGGTTGTGATTACTGCTACAACAATACTACAGAGCATGGCCGAGCTGGCAAACTCCGGGCCCTAACTCTAAAAATACTTCCTCCATTCTAATTTAGTCTACATTCTACAAAAAAAAGAGACAAACTAATATTGCATTTATTAGGGAGTTGGTTTTTTAGCTCCCGAGCTTAGTTACTCCTGACAGCTGCAGCGTCAAAAATCACACAGGGATCCATGTCTAACGTCATTTCCTTCCAGATACGTACCTGCAAAAAATTGAGTACAGAAGTCCGTGTATAGTGTGCTAGCATATGGTGGAACTGAAGGTTAACAACGTTTTTCAAACTAGTTGTTTGTTGTAGCGATGGGTAACTAGTTGTTTTGTTGTAGCGATGGGTGAGATGGACCAATGAGCCAGAGCATGAACGGACTGTGGAGACTGCAAATAGTCTACACCGCTGGAAAAAACCGATTCAACACATCATTTTTCCTAACAAACAGCTAGTTGTTTATCAATTGGCAAACATACACTGTTTAGACCATACGATTTCGCGTGTGAATCTTAGCGCGGCGCAGCTATTCTTTTCCTTTTGGTCGCGCGCGGTTGTTTCCGTTGGAAGTTTACCGTTTCATTTTTTATTTCTTAATTATCTTGCCTGGATTTTTTTTCTTCGATAAAGGGCGTTTTATTACTCGATATTTCAAGCATTACACTCAGCCTCTGCATAGCTAAGATGCACACAACTGTTTAAGGATCCAACATCCAAACAGAAAAAATCCGATAAAGAAAACAAAAGGAAAGAGCCAACTAATCTCCAGCTTTATTGGCTTCTATCTTACGGCTATGCAGCCACCCATGTTGGAAAATAAACTCCTTGGCCGTATTCTCCAACCGTGTAGACACCTCCATAAATAGATCTCGGTCCTCGAAGCGTTGAAGCGGCGACCATGAACGGAGCATATCGGTGCAATAGAAGAATTTTTCACAACCAAAGCGACCATACAAATGCAATCGCTCCCACCCGTATAATCGTCTTATACCTGGAATCCACCCCATTTAGCCAATTGCCAAAAACAGTAGCAATACTATGGGGTGGGTACATGGTAGAACCTATCTGAATAATTGACCATGTAGATCTAGCAACCCGACAAGTGAAGAAAAGGTGTTATATTGTCTCATCTTCATGACAGAACACACATTTTTTACAACCCTGCCAGTTGCGTTTTGCAAGGTTATCTTTAGTAAGAATCACACCTCTACGAAAATACCATGCAAATACCTTTGTTTTCAGAGGTATCTTCATCTTTCAGATGGATTTTTTATTTAGAACCGGTTGAGTAGGAATGCAAAGGGCTTTGTACATAGAGCCTACCGAGAATACACCATTCTTGGTAAGACTCCATCGTAATTCATCGGACCCCGGAGCCAAATGTATTGAATCTAACCGTAGAAGCAGTTCGTTCCAAGAAGCTAATTGGGGGCCAATAAGATCACGTCTGAACGTTACTGAAGGGGGGGGGGGGGAGATTCCATCACCTTCTGCAAGGTGTCCCCTCTGTAACGAACAATATTGTACAAGGCCGGATACTGTTCACAAAGAGTGGTTGTTCCCAACCATCGATCCTCCCAAAACTGTATCTCCTCCCCATTCCTAATGGAGAAGGAAACAAATGGAAAAAGTGGTTGTTTGTTGCCATGATGCCATCCCAGAAGTGTGAGTCACCCGGTTTCAAATAACCTGGGAGATCGCCTTTGAGCCTCATACTTTTTCCGCAGTAACTGTTGCCATACACCATCCTCCGTCAATAACCTGGCCAGCCATTTTCCTAGCAAGGCCCTGTTTTTGTCTTACAGATCATGGACGCCAAGTCCACCTTGATCTTTTGGACGGCATACAACACTCAATTTTGTCAACCGGTATTTTTTCTTCTCACTATCCCCTTGGCAAAAGAATCTTGATCGGAAGTAATCCAATCTATTCAAGACTCCTTTGGGTAACTGAAATCCTGCCTGAACTGAGTCTCCTCCCACCGCAGGTTCTTCTCTCGTTTCTTCTCGCCCCCATACGCTTCTCCTTCCTCGACCCTCTATCCTCGCTTTGTTGTTGCCGAGGTGGATCCATGGTGAAGAGTGGCGTGGCTTCGCGGCATCCTGCTCGCCCGGCTGTTGATGGGGCGTGTGGCGTTGATGACCCACAAGTATAGGGGATCGCGGCAGTCTTCGAGGGAAGTAAAACCCAAATTTATTGATTCGACACAAGGGGAGGTAAAGAATACTTATAAGCCTTAACAACTGAGTTGTCAATTCAGCTGCACTGGAAAAGCACTAGTAACAGGGTTGATGTGTAGCAGTGATATGAGAGCAGTAGTAACAAAACACAACAGCAGAATAATAACACAGAGCAATGGCACCGAAAATAGTTGATACTACTTCCAATGACATGTAGAACGAGTATATGATGATGAAAGATGGACCAGAGTTCCCAGCTATCTACACTAGTGGCAACTCTCAAATAACAAGTGTTGGGTGAACAAATTACATGGGCAATTGATAGGATTGAAATAGCATTAAGACAGAACATAAAGATCATTAATCATGTAGGCATGTTTTCCAATTATAGTCGTACGTGCTCGCAATGAGAAACTTGCACAACATCTTTTGTCCTACCAGCCGGTGGCAGCCGGGCCTCTAGGGAATCTACTGGAAATTAAGGCACTCCATTTAATAGAGCACCGGAGCAAAGCATTAACACTCCGTCAAAACATGTGATCCTCATATCTAAGCCTTCCCCTCCAGTTGTCCCAATTTCTGTCACTTTGGGGCCTTTGGTTCCTGACATAGACATGTGCATACAACTTGTAGATACAATCTAAGCAATAAGTATAGAGCTCAAATCTAAGATCATGCCACTCGGGCCCTAGTGACAAGCATTAAACACAACAAGATTGCAGCAACAATAACTTCATAAACTTTGTAGATAGACAATCATAACGTAACAATCCATCGGATCCCGACAAACACAACACCAATTACATCAGATGAATCTCAATCATGTAAGGCAGCTCATGAGATCATTGTATTGAAGTACATGGGGGAGAGAATATCAACTAGCTACAGCTAGAACCCTTAGTCCATGGGGGAACTACTCACGAGCATGATGGAGGCGATGGCGTCGATGGAGATGGCTTCCGGGCACTTCCCCGTCAGGTGCCGGAACAGAGACTTCCCCCAAATTGGAGGATGGTGGCGGCGCCCCGGAGTTTCTGTCAATGGTACGAGTTTTAGGTCGAAAGGGCTTATATAGGCGAAGAGGCGGCAGGAGGGGCAACAGGTGCCTCCCCATAGGCCGGCGCGACAGGGCTGGCGCGGCCCTATGGTGTGGGGGCCAGGCCTCCTCCGACCCCTTCGGTGTCCTGGCCCGTCTCGGTGAATTATGATGTTTGGTCTTCGTTTCGTCGAATTCCGAGAATATTGCCCCAACACCCTCTCGAACCAAACAAAGAAAACAGGAAGGCACTGTGGCATCTTGTTAATAGGTTAGTTCGAAACGCATAAAATCATCATAAAGTGCAAGCAAAACATGTAAGTATTGTCATAAAACAAGCATGGAACATCAGAAATTATAGGTACGTTGGAGACGTATCAAGCATCCCCAAGCTTAGTTCCTGCTCGTCCTCGAGTAGGTAAACGATAAAAAGAATAATTTCTAAAGTGACATGCTACTTACATAACCTTGATCATACTATTACAAAGCACATGAAATGAATGAAGTGACTCAAGGCAATGATCTATAGTTGCTAACAAATAGATAACATATAGCAAAACTTTTCATGAAGAGTACTTTCAAGATAAGCATCAAAAGCCTTGCACAAGAGTTAACTCATAAAGCAATAGATTCAAAGTAAAGGCATCGAAGCAACACAAAGGAAGATTTAAGTTTCAGCAGTTTCTTTCAACTTTCAACATGTATATCTCATGGATAATGGTCAACATAAAGTAATATGATGAATGCAAATAAGCAAGTATGTAAGAATCAATGCACAGTTGACACAAGTGTTTGCTTCTAAGATGGAAGGAAGTAGGTAAACTGACTCAACATAAAGTAAAAGAAAGGCCCTTCGCAGGGAAGCAGGATTAAATCATGTGCTAGAGCTTTTTAAGTTTTGAAATCATATAGAGAGCATAAAAGTAAAGTTTTGAGAGGTGTTTGTTGTTGTCAACGAATGGTAAGGGTACTCTAACTACCTCATCAACCAGACTTTCAAGAGCGGCTCCCATAAAGGACGTTATCTCTACCAGCAAGGTAGATCATCCCTCTTCTCTTTTGTTTACACATGTATTTTAGTTTCATTATTTATGGATGACACTCCCCCCAACCTTTGCTTACACAAGCCATGGCTAACCGAATCGGGTGCCTTCCAACAATCTCATACCATGGAGGAGTGTCTATTTGCAAAATTAAGTTGCTTACTGATGAATCAGAGCAAAACATGTGAAGAGAATTATTAATGAAGTTAATTAATTGGGGTTGGGAACCCCACTGCCAGCTCTTTTTGCAAAATTATTGGATAAGCGGATGTGCCACTAGTCCATATGAAAGTCTGTCCGAAGTAAATGACAAGATCGAAAGGTAAACACCACATACTTCCTCATGAGCTATAAAACATTGACACAAATAAGAGGTAATAAAGTTTTGAATTGTTTAAAGGTAGCACATGAAGTATTTACTTGGAATGGCAGAAAATTCCACATAGTAGGTAGATATGGTGGACACAAATGGCATAGGTTTTGGCTCAAGGTTTTGGATGCACGAGAAGCATTTCCTCTCAGTACAAAGCTTTTGGCTAGCAAAGTTATTTGAAGCAAACACAAGTATGAACCGGTACAGCAAAACTTACATAAGAACATATTGCAAGCATTATAATACTCTACACTATCTTCCTTGTTGCTCAAACACTTTTACCAGAAAATATCTAGACCTTAAGAGAGACCAATCATGCAAACCAATTTTAACAAGCTCTACGGTAGTTCTCCACTAATAGGTTTAAACTACATGAAAAACTTAATAATGATCTACTTGAGAGCTCAAAACAATTGCCAAGTGTCAAATTATTCAAGACATGATGAGGCATTTTCTGTTTTCAACCAAATATAAATAAGTGCAATAGCTTCCAACTTTTATCATTAAACATTAAAAGTAAAACGAAGAACAAGTGTTCATATGAAAAAGCGGAGCGTGTCTCTCTCCACACAAGGATTTCTAGGATCCGAATTTATTCAAACATAAACAAAAATAAAAGCACACAGACGCTCCAAGTAAAGCACATATGATGTGACCGAATAAAAATATAGTTTCAATAGAAGAAACCTGATAAGTTGATGAAGAAGGGATGCCTTGGGCATCCCCAAGCTTAGACGCTTGAGTCTTCTTGAAATATGCAGGATGAACCACGGGGCATCCCCAAGCTTAGACTTTTCACTCTTCTTGATCATATATCATCCTCCTCTCTTGACCCTTGAAAACTTCCTCCACACCAAACTCAAAACAAACTCATTAGAGGGTTAGTGCATAATAAAAAATTCACATGTTCAGAGGTGACACAATCATTCTTAACACTTCTGGACATTGCCCAAAGCTACTGGAAGGTAATGGAACAAAGAAATCCACCCAACACAACGAAAGAAGCAATGCGAAATAAAATGAACAGAATCCGTAAAGACGAATTTTATTTAGGCACCAGACTTGCTCAGATGAAAATGCCCAAATTGAATGAAAGTTGCGTACATATCTGAGGATCACTCACGTAAATTTGTATAATTTTCTGAGTTACCTACAGAATTAGGCCCAGATGTGCAAGAAATCTGTTTCTGTGCAGTAATCCAAATCTAGTATGAACCTTACTATCAAAGACTATGCAACCTTACTTGGCACAACAATGCAACAAAACTATGATAAGGAGATGTTGCTAAAGTAGTAACAACTTGCAAGACACAAATATAAAATAGAGGTACTGTAGCAAAATAAACACATAGGTTATCTCCCAAGAAGTTCTTTCTTTATAGCCATTAAGATGGGCTCAGCAGTTTTAATGATGCACTAGAGTTGAAGCAAAAGAGAGCATCAAGAAGCAAATTCAAAACACATTTAAGTCTAACCCACTTCCTATACATAGGAACCTTGTACACAAATAAATTCATGAAGAACAAAGTGACAAGCATAAGAAGGTAAAACAAGAGTAACTTCAAAATTTTCAGCATATAGAGAGGTGTTTTAGCACCATGAAAATTTCTACAACTATATTTTCCTCTCTCATAATAATTTTCAGTAGCTTCATGAACAAACTCAATAATATAACTATCACATATAGCATGCTTTTCATGATCCATAAACACATAATTTTTATCAAGCTCAAAAATAGTGCGATTAAAACTTTCAAACACACTTTTATCAATAATATAACAAGATGGTTGATCAATCTCAAGAGATATGGGACTCATAGATAATGTCAAGACCTCTCCAATCCCATTTTCATTAGTAGTACAATTAATATTATCAAGTAACATAGGACCATCATCAAGAGCTTTATCATAAACATTTGCTACGCAAAATTCTTTAGTACCATGCATTTCGACATCAGGCACAAACAAAGCATTATCATAAGATTTATCAAAGTAGCATGGATTATCATAAATAACAGTAGCATAATTATTCTCACAAGTTTTACTCATAGGTACTATTTCAAGAGAATCCACAGGAACATAACATTCAACCTCTTTCGGTAAGCATGGAGGACAATCAAATAGTGTAAGAGATAAAGAGTTACTCTCATTAGAAGGTTAGCATGGGTAGCTAATCCATTCTTCCTCCTTTTGTTCATCACTCTCCTCTTCTTTTTCATCCAATGAGCTTTCAGGTTCATCTCCTCCTTTTTCATCCAATGAGCTTTCAGGTTCATCAATTTCTTCTTCCACAGGTCCCTGCAAATTGTGAGTGCATTCTTGTGCATTAATGAGTCTCTCTTTATAATCAATGATATATGGATTATCAGTGTAACTTTCATTGCAAAAATTAAGGATAGAAGAGACATAATCTTTAAGGTCCTTACAAACAACACAAGTTTCATAATTTTTAACTATGAAGGATTCTATCTCAGAGGCTCCCATAAATATGACAAATTGTTCTACCTCTTCAAACCCAAAATGAATATAGCTATTCCGATTATAGTTCTTAATTAAAAATTCCTCACTAAAGCCACATTGAAATTTAAGATGTTTAGTGTCCTGTTGAGAGCAACAGTTTATATCATGGCGTTTAAGCAAGATTTTAGCAATTGTATTCAATTTTTCTATCACAGCACTCATCACTTTTCCCGCTCTTGATTCTCTATAATTATTATAATATTCTATAAGCTCCAAGTAGGTTATGGGTTCTCCCATAACAGCAGTTTTTAATTTTTAGGTTTTTCAATTTTTTATGGATTTTGGGGTATATGAGAAAGTAAAACAAGACAAAAAGAAACTAGACAAAAGTAAACTAAGAAAAATAAAACAAGACAGAAATAAACTAAGCACAAATAAACTAGGCAAAAGTAAACTAAGCAAAACAAAGTAAAACAAAATAAAACAGCGAGAGAGGTAGAGTGTACTTGTGAACTTATGAGTAGAGCTATGCCTCCCGGCAACGGCGCAGAAAATCTTGATGACCCACAAGTATAGGGGATCGGCAGTCTTCGAGGGAAGTAAAACCCAAATTTATTGATTCGACACAAGGGGAGGTAAAGAATACTTATAAGCCTTAACAACTGAGTTGTCAATTCAGCTGCAGAAAAGCACTAGTAACAGGTGATGTGAAAGTAGCAGTGATATGAGAGCAAAGAGTCAAAGAATACAGCAGTAATAATAACACAGAGCAATGGCACCGAAAATAGTTGATACTACTTCCAATGACATGTAGAACGAGTATATGATGATGAAAGATGGACCGGGTTCCCAGCTATCCACACTAGTGGCAACTCTCCAATAACAAGTGTTGGGTGAACAAATTACAGTCGGGCAATTGATAGGATTGAAATAGCATTAAGACAGAACATCAAGATCATTAATCATGTAGGCATGTTTTCCAATTATAGTCGTACGTGCTCGCAATGAGAAACTTGCACAACATCTTTTGTCCTACAAATGGCAGCGGGCCTCTAGGGAATCTACTGAAATTAAGGCACTCCTTTTAATAGAGCACCGAGCAAAGCATTAACACTCCGTGAAAACATGTGATCCTCATATCTAAGCCTTCCCCTCCAGTTGTCCCAATTTCTGTCACTTTGGGGCCTTTGGTTCCGGACATAGACATGTGCATACAACTTGTAGATACAATCTAAGCAATAAGTATAGAGCTCAAATCTAAGATCATGCCACTCGGCCCTAGTGACAAGCATTAAACACAACAAGATTGCAGCAACAATAACTTCATAAACTTTGTAGATAGACAATCATAACGTAACAATCCATCGGATCCCGACAAACACAACACCAATTACATCAGATGAATCTCAATCATGTAAGGCAGCTCATGAGATCATTGTATTGAAGTACATGGGGGAGAGAATACCAACTAGCTACAGCTAGAACCCGTAGTCCATGGTTTGATTGGAGTGTTTAGTTTGATTGTCGAGTTTTGTAAAGGTTTTTGTGTGCTACTTAGTGTATCATACGAGAGGGATTATTGTGAAACAACTTTATGTGAGCCCTTCTATCTGACTCTTCTGATTCAGTTTGGGCTTAAATATTCTTAGATTTTTTTTGTTACTCATCTTTTTTTTTCGAAATACATCTGATTCAGTTTGTTGCTCTATTTTTCTGTGTAGTGTTCGTACTGGAAGAAGATTTGGTGATGACTTATCCACAGGTAATTCAAAATCTGTGGGTTCACCAGATTATGATGCTGACTTTGCCAGTTTGGTTTGTCATATGTGGATAGCTTTGGAAATAGCTTATCATCTAGTAATGAAGTACGTATAGTGCTGTTCTTTACATTCCATTTCTTTTTTGCAGGTTTTCTTTGTTTTGAGGTTATATATGTACGTATGTTCAGTCATTATAGTATCCTTTCTTTTTCAAAAGGAAAATGTGAGGCCGGGGAGGAAAGGGCCTTTGGATGATGCATTGCTCGAGTTCTTTCGCAAAGAGGTTGTTTAGCTGCATCTTTAGTTCAGTTTTTACTATCTGTGGTAATTGCTTCTAGTTATTTTGTATTTTTGGTGATGTTTATTGTTTGTATTATAGGCTATCAAATCTCTCAAGAGGACTTTGCGAAGTCCTGCAGTGAACCTGATATCTTCTCTAAGGTTTTTTGTCTACTGTTTTTCATTAGTGTCAGTTTTATGAATTTGAATGCAATCATGTCTTTTTTTGCCCTTGTGATCTCATTATTCCTTCTTTTTGCTTGTTGTACGGTAAATTGACACCACAGCTATTGAGAATCCAGCAACATAAGAATACATGTTTAAGAAATTTTGAGCATCCTCCCTTGATTTAAATTGCACCCCTCCACTGTCATTAGATCCGCAGTTAATGTTAAAGAACGGGCCTCAGTATCTTGCTCGTTGTTTTGCTCTGTCCCTTGTTCTTCATTTGCTATGAATATCTCCACATATTCCTCACTTATGTTCTTGTTTTCTTCTTCTGTTTTTTTAGCTGATCTCTTAGAGTCTCTTTTCCTTGCATCATCATCTTCTTTATTGTTACTATTATTTCCATCCAGATTCCATGTATGGTCAAAGTTTTGATCACTTGCCCCTTCTTGTTGCTCATCTTCATCCACAACCTAGTAAGAAATTATATAGTCATTGTTTTTATGTTGCAGTAGTATGACACTAGAGATGACTCTGAACATTTTGGTTTTACCTTATCAAGTTGCATGCCATCAAACAAACTTGAGTTCCATAGATTATCTACATTTTCATCATCGTGTGCAGTGTTTTGCATTTGAGGATATGTTGAGCTCCCAGATTGTCCTTGAGCATCAAAGATTGTTTTTACCTGCAGTAAAATATTGAGTTAAGCAAATGCAGTGTCCATGGCATCATTTTATTTTTTCTATATGATTTAAATAGATAACAATTTTTTTGTATATTTTTTGTACCTATATATGTGTTTTTGATGATGAGTAGTTCGTGTCTATATCTTCATTTAGTAAAGCCATGTATGAGAAATCTCCCTGGAAAAAGTGTTAAGATGTGTTATGCAATATATAAAAGTCCCTTTTAAATTTTAATAAAGCAAACAATATGAATAATTTCTGATTCTTTTTCCATCTTAAAATTATGCACCTGTAAGAACATTGATTCGTCGAATTCATAATCGACGTTTGGCATCGGGCTGCCAACATTGCTTACCTGCAAAAATTAAATATTTCATCAGTATGATTGTCGCAGAAATTAAATATATCAGTCTGTTTTCACTTTCTCAGCTCATCAATTTTTTTTTCCTCAGTTCCCTTTTTTAGTTTCTTATATCTATAGTTTATCAGTTTTTAGTGACTCGGCATCTCGTTTTATTTCTTATTCCCTGAGTTTTTTAAATAATATGTCCTCAGCTCCATGTGTTTCAGTCATCTTCGTTTTGTTTCCTGTTTCCTCGGATTCTCGGTCTCTCGTCTCCTCTTTTTTTTCCTCAGTTCCCTTTTTTCAGTTTCTTATCTCGATAGTTTCTCAGTTTTTAGTGACTTAGCATCTCATTTTATTTCTTATTCTCTGAGTTTTTCTCAAATAATATGTCCTCAGCTCCATGCGCAGTCATCTTCGTTTTGTTTCATGTTTCTTCAGATTCTCAATCTCTCAGCTCCTCAATTTTTTTACTCAGTTCCCTTTTTCAGTTTATTATCTCGATAGTTTCTTAGTTATTAGTGACTTAGCATCTCATTTTATTTCTTATTTCCTGAGTTTTTCTCAAATAATATGTCCTCAGCTCCATGTGTTTCAGTCATCTTCGTCTTGTTTCCTGTTTCCTCAGATTCTCAGTCTTTATTATTCAGTTTTCCAATCTCTCTTTCTTCCAAGTTCTTCCGCTTTAGTTTCTTGCTACTACATGATTTTTCAGTTTGTCAGTTTATCATCATATTTCATTGTCTTTGTCTCTCAGTTTACATTCCTGGGCTCCCTGTATTCTTCGTTTACCGGATCCACTCCGACCTACGGCCGTAGTCACTCGTCTTTGTCCTGCATGAAGAAGGCGCAAACAGCAACTGCTGCGCTCCTCTTGAAGGTACCTCTCTATCTGATGCTTCTCTCTTTCTGATTATGTCTCTCTATATGTGATGTGGTACGGCGGCGTGATTCTCGGTTTAGTTGTTTGTTTCTACATGATTATTCAGTTTGTCAGTCCGCCATCATCGTTTTTCATTGTCTCGGTATCTCAGTGAACATTTCCTGGACCCCCTGTATTCCTCGCTTACCGGATCCACTCCGACATACGGCCGTAGTCGCCCGTCTCCGTCCTGCATGAATAAGGCGCAAAAAACAAATGTTGCACTCCTCCTGAAGGTACCTCTCTATCTGATGCTTCTCTCTTTCTGATTATGTCTCCCTCTATGTGATGTGGCATGGCGGCGTGTACGTCTATCTAATGGAATTGATCACCATATTTTAGTTAATCATTTTTTGGTATGTGTTACACCCATTCAGTTTTGGCCTTTAGTATTTTCTGTCTGTAGCTTTTTATTTGTTGGCAAGGGGTGTTCGGGTATCCACACACATTGAAACACATCAGTCTTCTATTATCCGCAGACATGGCATGACATCTGTTTGTAGTATCTATCATTCATCAGTATACTATTTCTTCAGCTATACTTTGTCTAGTTTCTATGCTAATAACTCTCATTCCCCGACAGCATACACTTTGACTTACAATAGAAGTCACTCTTCTCCGTATGTGGGCTACTCTAGGTGCTGCACTAATCAGGCACCAAGAGAATAAGATACAATCCTCCCCAAGGTATCTCTATCTCGGGTTGCTTTATTGCCGTGCTTCTTTATAACTCTTATTCACTCATATTCTTAGTAAAATTGTGTTGATTTGTAGTTCATATTTCCCTAAGATCGCAGTTTAACACGTAGATCGCAGTTTGTTTGTATACGACTGTGCACTCCTCCTGGTGGCCATCTTTCTATTATACTATGTTTGTTAGCACCCCAAACTCTTAGCTTTTAGTAACTAACCATGTCTCCAATGAGTATGTCAGTAATTGTGTTAAAAAGATGGTTAGTATCATTATCCTATGTGCTTGGGGCCTGGATTTGCATGGACTGTGAGTTACAGAGGTGTTTTTGGGTGCTCACTACCATATGTTGTAGCATTCCCTACTTCCTTTTGTGTCTAGCTTTACCTTATGTTCTTGGGGCCTGAATTTGCATGGCATAATAGATTGCATATTGTTTAGTGGACTTCAGAGAACAACGCAAATAGCAGTTCAGGTGTGCACCAAATATAGTTTCTAATGCAGGTGTGCATCTACTTTCCAAAAAAATTGTAGGAGCAATTGAGAAATTGCTGGTAGCTATATGACCTGGAAAGAATTTATGTGTTTCAGTTGTAAGAGATTTCAAGAACATACCTCTGACTGAATTGAATCTCGATTTGGTAGTTGTGTTTCTTGGTGAATCTCTTTTCCTTTCTTCTTCTCCAGTGGATGATCCTCTTCTCCCTCCATCGATGTTGAACGTGCTTCTCGATCTAAGATTCAGGGAGGAGCATGAACAGATTGGCGGGAGTGGTTGAAGTTGTTGGAGCATGTGAAGTCCTTTTGCTTGCTGGAGAAGTGGAGAAGAAGGTCGAAAAGGTGGGGATACACATGCTTGGCTGTTACTGCAGCTTTACATTCTTTGGGCTTTTTTGTTGTAGCACCGTACTGGTGCTTTTTCTGCTGTCATGTTTGGGATTTTCCCATTTGTATAACCATGCTGCTTTCCCCTGTCTTTTTCTTGGACTTTTTTTTGCAAGTGACGCGCGGGATTTTCTGAAGGACATCGAACTGAATATGTGTCTGTTTTGTTAGGACTAAAAACAAACAGTTTTGATTAACTAACTCATTTTAGTTCAGTACAGATGTTATTAAATGATTGGTCAGGAAAAACTGTCTGTTTACGAATTGAAAAACATACGTCTGTTGTATACTCACTCCCCAACACATTTATTGTGCTAGCAGCTGTGGGCCATGCAGCAGTCAGAAGAGCTACTTCAATCAGGAATATATGGCAGAATGCAGAATCCATTGATGACCCACAAGTATAGAGGGTGTATCATAGTACTTTTGATAAATAAGAGTGGCGAACCCAACGAGGAGCAGAAGATGTTGACGAGCAGTTTTGATCGAGGATTCACTGTAAACACTAGCAAACAGGTTTGCAGGGGTATTTGGTATTGCAGATAAATAAAGTACGAGTAAATAAAATACAGTAATAATAATTGCAGCGAGTGGCCCAATCCTTTCTATAGCAAAGGACAAGCCGGTTGTTTTACTTACGATGACCAAACGTTCCTGAGGACACACGGGAATTACGTCAAATACTTTCGCTTCACATAGCTGAATAATCTCCAATGATTTGGTAAGTGTTGTGTGGGTGAACCTATGCTAGTGTACTACCCCATACTTGAACTAATACATACTTGTGATTATACCTCCTGCAAGCATCCGCAACTACAAGAAAGTAATTATGATAAATCTAACCACAGCCTTAAACTTTGAGATCCTACACTCCCTCGTGCACCGGTTTTCTAACAGAGGTTTGTTTTTCTGTCGCTCCCGCAACCCCATAATTAGTAGCCAAATATGCGATGCATTCCCCTAGGCCCATAAAGGTGAAGTATCATTTAGTCGATGTTCACATGACACCACTAGAAGAATAACACCACAACTTAAATATCAAATCATTGCATATTACTCAACATAGTTCCACTACTAACAACATGACTTCTCCCATGTCCTCAAGAACTAAACGAACTACTCATAAGACATCATATGGATCATAATCAGAGGTGATATAATGATGAATAACAATATGTACATAAATCTTAATTCAATGGTTTCACTCAATAGCATCATCTACAAGGAGTAATCAACACCGGGAAAGTTTCCCCTATGAACTAGACAAGTATCAAACCCAAGATGTTACGGCGGGACGACGTGGAGACGGCGGTGATGATGGTGCTGGTGGTGGAGATGATGATGATGATCCCGATGTGAAGTCCAGCTCAATGGCGATGACGATGGCGACGGTTTCCCCCTCCGGGAGGGAATTTCCCCGGCAGATTCCTGCCTGCCGGAGAGCTTTCCTTTCTCTCTGGTTCTCCATGTTGGAGATATGCCCAAGAGGCAATAATAAAAGTGTTTATTGTTATATCTTAGTGTTCATGATAAATGTTTACATCCCATGCTATAACTGTAATAACCGGAAACATTAATATTTGTGTGTTTTGTAAACATAAAGGAGTTCCTAGTAAGCCTCTTGTTAAACTAGCTTGTTGATTAATAGATGATCATGGTTTCCTGATCATGAACATTGGATGTTATTAATAATAAGATCATATAATTAGGTGAATGATGTGATGTACATACACCCATAGTAAGCATATCATATGATCAAGTCATTAAGTTCGTTGTGCTTCAAGCTTTAAATATACATAGTAACCTAATCCTTCGACCATGAGATCATGTTAATCACCTACACTGGATGGATGCTCTGATGACATCAAACACTACTTCGTAAATGGGTAGTTATATAGGTGGCATTAAGTGTTCGGAAAGTATAGGTTGAAGCACGTGGATCAATAGTGGGATTTGTCCATCCAAATGACAGATAGATATACTCTGGGCCCTCTCGGTGGAATGTCATCCAATTACCTTACAAGCATGTGACTGGCTCACAAGGGATGTAATATCACGGTACAAGTAAAGAGTACTTATCGGTAACAAAGTTGAACTAGGTATGGAGATACCAACGATCAAACTTCGGATAAGTAAAATATCGCGAGACAAAGAGAATCAATATCGTATGTAAATGGTTCTTTCGATCACGAAGTCATCGTTGAATATGTGGGAGCTATTATGGATCTCTAGGTCCCTCTATTAGTTATTGCTCAGAGAAGAGTCTCGATTATGTCTGCATAGTTCATGAACCGTAGGGTGACGCACTTAAGGTTCGATGTCGTTTTAAGAAGATATGGAATATGCAATGGAGTTCGGATATTGTACGGAGTCTCGGATCAGATCCAGGACATCACGAGGAGTTCCGTAATGGTCCGGAGAATAAGATTCATATATAGGAAGTCACATTCCAAGTTGTGGAATGGTTCGGTGCATTTATGGAAGGTTGTAGAAGATTCTAGAATCGTCCAGAATAAATCACTATGGCAGGTAGAGTCCCGGAGGGACTCCACCAGCCCTAGCCAACCCACCAAGTGGGAAGGTGGAGTACATGGTGGACTCCACCTTGTTGGCTGGCCACAGAAGAAGGAAAGGGATAAATCCCTCTCCATCTAGGTTTCCAAATTTGGTAAGTTTGGGAGTTGGACTCCAAAGTGTTTTTTTGGGGAACCCTAGGTTTTCCACCTATATATAGAGGAGGAGAGGGAGGGGGCTGAACACACCAATCCAGCCGCACCACCACGGAGCTCCCAGGCTGGCGCTCCAAGTGCCCTCCCTATCCCAAATCCGCTACTCCCTCCTCCTATTTTTTCCCGCGGTGCTTACGACGAAGCGCTACCGGAGATCTCCACCACCACCGTCATCACGCCGTCGTGCTGGCGGGATTCCGAGGAGGATCTACAACATCCGCTGCCCACTGGAACGGGGAGAAGGACGTCGTCATCAACATCGTATGTGTGACCGACTGCGGAGGTGTTGCCGATTGTGGCACTGTCAAGATCTTCTACGCGCTTTTGAAAGCGGCAAGTGATCGACTACATCCACCACGAGATTTATATCGTTAACGCTTAGCGATCTTCGAGGGTATGTTGATTTTCACCTTGTTGCTACCATCTACTAGATTAGATCTTGGCTTGTTATTCGCTCTTGCGGTAGGAATTTTTTTGTTTTCTATCCTATGAATCCCTGCACTCCACCACCTAGCGGCGGCGGAATATTTCTCTGGTCGCTCCTCCCGTCTTAGGTTTCTCGGGGGGTTGAAATACGCGAGGGGCGATCTTAGAGGTGGGCATGGGCGCCCAGACCATGCCTAGGCGCGACCAAGGCCTGGCCCGCGCCAAGGGGTGGTATGGCCCCCTCCTGGCCCGTCTCGGCCTCCCCTTCTGGCTTCCTCCGTCATCTGGCAAAATAGGATTTTCTGTATATTTTTTGGGAATTGTTGTTCTTTAGAAATATGGTGTCTTGACGGTCCTTTTTCCAGCAGAATCCTGGCTCCGGCGGTTAATTATCTAATAATCATCAAACAAGCAAAAATAGATGGAATGACATAACTATTACCTCTAAATATGAAATATATCAATGAATAACAGAAAATTATGATATAAAATAGTGATTGAAATTGGACGTATCAACTCCCCCCAAGCTTAGACCTCGCTTGTTCCCCAAGCGAAACTGAACTTAGTAAACCAGACCACGGGTTTATGGAGTGAAGTGTTGATAAACAAAATATGGACAAGAAGCATCATACTTACCAATACACAAGTCATTATAGACAACAACTTCCTCTTATATAATTCAACTTGCAATGAGTAAGGACTCACTAAATAGATGTGCATAGAGGAATCATAATTGGTGATGGCAAACTTTTGTTCTTGGTCAGAGAACAATTAACAAATTGTACTTATCTTTCAAGCAGAGTCTTTATATTAGAGCTTATTACAGAAATCATATGCGCAATCATTACATTCTCTTTACAATCATAGACAGCGTTTAGAGTTATATTCATTCAGATAAACACATTGTGCTACACAAGAAAGAATAAAAAGAGGGGATTTAATGGATCAACACACATAAATGGTTGGATTCACAACAACTCAAATGCTTGCTTGAGGTAGAGGGAAATAGCTTTACCGACTCAACATAAAAGTAAAAGAAGGTCCTTGCGCAGAGGGAAGCAAGATTACTCATGTGCTAGACCTTTTTGTTTTAAATGCAATAGGAGTGTTGAAAATAATTTTTTTGAGAGGTATGCATGTCTATGTCAACGAATGGCATTGAACAATCTATCATCTTTTCATATAGTGACCTCAAGAGTGGCTCCCATGTAGTTCTCCATTGCACACCATTATTTCGGATCTCTCTAGTACATAATGTGCGGAGCATTGTTTGTTTATTTGTATATTTATATTTTGTTTGGGATGGGCACCCAGCGCCTTGATCTTTTTGCAAAATTAAGGACTTAGCACATTATTCATGCTAGTCACAAATGAGGTCATGAAAAGATAATAAACCATTCAATACTTCCTCATGAGCTAAGAACAAAACACAAAACAAGTATAATGTTTGCAAGTTTAAAGGTAGCACACAAACAATTCACTTCGGAGTGGCGGTGAAATACCACATATAGGTAGATATGGACACAAATGGCATGAGTTTTTGGTTCATGGTTTGGATGCACGAGAAGCAGTCCCTCTCAGTACATGTCTTCAGATAGCAAGTTTTGGTAGCAGGCATAAGAGTTGAGCGAAACAAACAAATATACATGTGATATAAAACAATCATGCAATCTTCCTTGGAAGTACAAACGATTCAATCTTAAGAATATTAAGATTATGAGCCAAAAAGAAAGAAAGACAATGGAATAATATATCTACATGTATTTCTCTCTTTTCTACTTAAGCCTCAAAGTAATGTTGCTACTGACCAATGCTAAGTTTGCCAAGACCAACTAGAATTACTTTATGCTCCCAAAGTGATACCAATACTAACCAACAAGATTAATCATATGATAGAAATTAAAAACTAAAATAAGACATGCAGAAAGTAGATGATAAAAAACTTCTCATTAATATTCCATAATGACAACTCACACCAAGGAATACATAGATAATCAACTAAAGGAGAGATACTTCCACACTGCAAACTATCATATATGATAACTCCACTACTCATGATATGACTCTACTAAAAAATAGGTGAAAGAGTGTCATACCGCCACACTTCCCCAAGCTTGGAATAAGCAAAGGGTATGCCAATAACAATGATGATACTCCTTCGGCGGTGGTGCTGCATCCTTAATAAGCTTATCAACCAGTTCCTTCAACTCATCAATCTTGTAGGTGAGAATACGAATCAACTCCGTGTTGTGATCAATACAATTCGTGTCAGACCGTGAATCCCAGCTCTTGGAATTATTCCCCCATCCTTCCTCAGACTCAGAGCTTCCTTTCCCTACATTGTTAGAACGATCCATATCCCATCCAGAGGGTAACTCCGCCCGAGGCACCCTTTCGAATTGATGCTTATGAATTAAAGTATGGAAGGGTTTACGTTTGCTTGAAGACGGTGTCCTCTCTGCTAGGATGTGACATGGAATCCCTCCTCCAGCACTTATATGTGCTCCTTTCTTGAACTTGAGATGGTCTTCCACCACTCCAATACTTGCTATGATGGCGCGAGGAGGTGAGCGTCGGTGTTCTTCTACTTCCTCTTCAGCTTCACTCTTGACCTCCTCTTCGGCTTGGGATCTTGGAGATCATCTTCTGGCAGCTCCTTGCCCTTGTTGTTGTTGGTGGAGACCATGGTGCCTCTAAAACCGAGAACAAATCTTGGCAGAAATAGATCAAAACGAAAACACGACGAGAACACGATATATGGACCTCGGGGGATCCGGGGGATTATATAGCAAAACGTTTCGCAACAAAAGGAAAGTAACAAGGCGAAACCGGGTTGGGGCTCAAACCATGAACCATGCCAGGCTGACCTGAGCCGCACCTGGTGGTCTGGTCCCCTGGGCACCTTCTCCTAGTTTCCGTCCGTATTTTTCATATTTAGTAAAAACTACTAAAATATAAGCTGAAAGGTTTAACACGAACTTTTTCTTACTAAAATTGTTACCTATTCGAAAACAGACTCTCCAGATTCCTGAATTTGCTCCTTAATGAATTATTCCAGAGTCACTACTTGGACAACATCAATATCTTCATTATAAGAATCTCCAGAAATATAATGCTTGAGTCTTTGCTCATTCACCACTTGTGTAGTGTTATCCTTCAATGAAGCAATTTTTATGGCACCGGAACGGTACACCTCTTCAATAATAAAAGGTCCTTCCCATTTTGAGAGTAGTTTTCCTCGATGCAACAGAACTTTATCACCGACATGGAATTCTCTCTTTAGATTTCTCTTATCATGCCACTTTTTAACCTTCTCTTTAAAGAGTCTAGCATTTTCATAAGCTTCATTCCTCCATTCATCTAGGGAACTTAAATCTAGCAACCTTTTCTTACCGGCTAGTTTGCAGTCTCTATTAAGTTCTTTCACTGCCCAATAAGCTTTGTGTTCTAATTCTAAAGGCAAGTGACAAGCTTTTCCATAAACCATTTTTAAGGAGACATACCCATAGGATTTTTATAAGCAGTTCTATAAGCCCATAAAGCATCATTTAACTTACTAGCCCAATTCTTCCTAGATTTATTAACAGTCTTTTGCAAGATAGATTTAATCTATCTATTTGATAATTCTACTTGCCCACTATTTGAGGATGATAGGCTGAAGCAATTCTATGGTTAACATCATATCTAGCAAGTGTCTTTCTAAAACCACCATGAATAAAATAAGAACCTCCATCAGTCATAAGATATCTAGGCACACCAAACCTAGGGAAAATAACATCTTTAAGCATTTTTAATGAGGTCTCACCATCAACACTCTTTGTAGGTATAGCTTGTACCCATTTAGTAACATAATCAACATCAACAAGTATATGAGTATAACCTTCTGAAGGAGGAAAAGGACCCATAAAGTCAATTCCCCAATAGTCAAATGGTTCAATAACAAGAGAATAACTCATAGGCATTTCATTGCATCTAGAAATATTACCAACTCTTTGGCATTCATCACAAGATAAAATAAACTTTCTTGCATCTTTAAAAAGAGTAGGCCAATAAAACCTGATTGTAGAACCTTTTGTGCAGTTCTATCTCCAACATGATGTCCTCCGTAAGCACTACCATGACATTTTCACAATATCTCCTGTTGCTCATATTCTGGAACACATCTTCGCATAATACCATCCACTCCTTCTTTATATAAGTGTGGGTCATCCCAAAAATAATGTCTTAAGTCATAAAAGAATCTCCTTCTTCTGAGCTGTAAATGTTGGAGGCAAATACTTGAAACAATAAAGTTAGCATAATCAACATACCAAGGACTCTCTGGTTACTTTATTGCAGCCAATTGTTCAGTTGGAAAACTACCATTAACAGGAATAGGTCATAAGAAACGTTTTCCAATCTAGAAAATTATCAGCAACAGGATTTTCAGCGCTCTTCCTATCTACAATATGCAAATCAAACTCTTGTAAAAGAAACACCCATCTAATAAGCCTAGGATTAGCATATTTATTTTCCATAAGGTATATAATAGCAACATGATCAGTATGAATAGTAACTTTTGAATCAACAATATAAGGTACAAACTTATCGCAAGCAAAGACTACAACTAGGAATTCTTTTTCGAGAGTAGCATAATTTTTTTGAGCAGCATCAAGAGTCTTACTAGCATAATGAATAACATTCAACTTCTTATCTACTTGTTGTCCAAGAACAGCACCTACTACAAAATCACCAGCATCACACATAATTTCAAAGGGTAAATTCCAATCAGGTTGTTGAACAATGGGAGCAGTGGTTAAGGCCTTATTTAGAGTTTCAAAAGCTTCCTTAAATTCTTCATCAAAAACAAAAGGTACATCCTTTTGGAGGATATTAGTAAGAGGCTTTGAAATTTTAGAGAAATCCTTAATAAACCTCCTATAGGAACCAACATGACCAAGAATACTACGAATACCTTCAACATCCCTGGGACAGGGCATTTTCACAATTGCTTCCACTTTGGCTCTGTCGAGTTCAATACCTCATTCAGAAAT
Source organism: Lolium multiflorum (assembly GCA_030979885.1). Lineage (NCBI taxonomy): Eukaryota > Viridiplantae > Streptophyta > Magnoliopsida > Poales > Poaceae > Lolium > Lolium multiflorum. The sequence continues at coordinate 85,296,332 of CM061753.1, forward strand.
TTTATGTCCAAGAACAATTCCTTCATTTACCATAAAGTGGTATTTCACCCAATTAAGAACAAGATTAGTTTCTTCACATCTCTGCAAAACTTTATCAAGATTGTGCAAACAGTTATCAAAATAGGTTCCATAGACGGAGAAATCGTCCATGAATACTTCCATAATTTCTTCACAAAAACCATGAAAGGTAGCAGGCATGCATCTTTGAAATGTAGCAGGAGCATTACACAAACCAAAAGGCATACCTCTATAAGCATAAGTTCCATAAGGACAAGTAAAAGTGGTTTTCTCTTGATCTTGCTTTTTAACAGCAATTTGAGAAAACCCAGAATAACCATCAAGTAAACAAAAATGAGTTTTGTTAGACAAACTTTCTAACATTTGATCAATAAAAGGTAAAGGATAATGATCTTTCTTAGTAACTTTATTAAATTTTCTAAAATCAATGCACATTCTATACCCAACTACTACTCTCTGAGGAATAAGCTCATTTTTCTCATTTGGCACAACAGTAATTCCTCCTTTCTCAGGGACACAATGCACATGACTAACCCATCTACTATCAACAATAGGATAAATAATACCAACATCAAGAAGTTTTAATACCTTATTTCTTACCACATCCTTCATCTTAAGAATTAAACAACGTTGGTGTTCAACAATTGGCTTTGCATCGGGTTCCATATTAATAATATGCTGACATATAGTAGGAGAAATCCCCTTCAAATCATCAAGTGTATATCCCATAGCTCCTCGGTGTTTCTTCAATACTCCCAATAATCTTTCCTCTTCCTATCCTGAAAGTTTAGAACTAATAATAACAAGATATATTTTTCTTATCATCAATATAAGCATAGTTAATATCATCAGGTAAAGGTTTTAAATCAAAAATAGGATCCTCCTTGGGTGGTAGCGTGGTACCCAAGTCATCCACATGTAAATCGTGCTTAAGCATCTCCGGTTGACGAAGAAAAACCTCATCAATTTCATTTCTTTCCTCCATAAAGATCTCACTTTCGTGATCTTCCATATATTGCTGCAAAGCATTGTTAGGAGCAAGAGCAATAGAGGCAAGTTGTTCAACTCTAAAATCTTCATTAGGAAATTCAGTTTTATAAGGAGCTTTAGCAAACTTAGAGAAATTAAACTCATAAGACTCTCCATCAAATTTAGTAAAAAAAATCTCCTTCTTGCAATCTATAACAGCACCACAAGTATTCAAGAAAGGTCTACCAAAAATTATATAGGACAGGTCTTCAGCTGAGAATCTCGATAAACTTACCACACAAAACTTCCACATCTCTAACAATCAATGTTAAGGAAATTGGTAATCGTTAACTGCTCGGCCGGCTTGGAAGTAGCGACTAATCAGAATTCGGACGATTAACTGATTAATCAGTCGGCTATTAATCGGTGCAACCTACACAAATTAGCACTTAAAACAATTTATATAAGAAAAGTAATAGTATATGAGTCTCTATATGTCTCTCCCTACTTCTCTAAAGCCTAAAATCTTAGAAAAACTTGTACGCTTCTCCTCCATGACCTAATCTTTAAGGCCAGGAGCGACTCAGGATCCACTAGCCGAAACCGCATTCCTTCCTTCCACTTCTTCTCCTCTCACCTCCTAAGTTTATATTCTCCCACTGCCCATCTAGGGTACGACCCTCTACACCTCAACCACCTAACCTATCAAGGCGTCCTCCGCTTCTTGGACTACAGCCCTCATGGTGATCGAGCCTATGTAATCCGAGGTCCGAGAAACTATGAGTAACTCGCTCCGGGGAGGGAAAGAAACTATTTGGCAAATGTAAAGAAATGAAGCTACCGAGGCACGATCGCGGGAGCTTCTGCAAATCACTTTATCGAGGCATCGCATTAGCAATATGTACTGAAAAATATTGTAACTTTTGACCAAGTGTGGTAGTTAATCGGGAAAATACCTAGTAATCGGATTTCGGACTGATTAATCGGGCCAAAGGATTAACACAAGAGATTAATAGTTATCAACACGGTCAAGCCCCTAGTAGCGATTAATTGCGCCTAGTAATCGTTGAATCGGCTTAGTTTTTGAACAGTGATCCAAATATAATCCGAGAGATGGTCTCTCTATTAGCAAGCTGAATAACCACATCAATTTCTTCAAGTTCACAAGAACCAATTTCATGCATAATTTTCCTGACTTTCTTCTTTTGTCATTCTCCCATCCTTCAGTATTTTCCTGAATGTGGTCGAGAAGATCCCATTTAGCTTCTTCTTTCATACGTGTAAATGATCCAGAACAAGAAGCATCCAATAAATCCTTATCATGAAGAGAAAGCCTTGCATAAAAATTATTAATAACAATATTACTGGGGAGCTCATGAATGGGACATTTGATTAGTGACTTCAATCTCGCCCATGCTTGGGCAATACTCTCTCCATCTTGAGGCCAAAAATTATATATTTGATTCTGATCTTTATGAATCTCACTTGCAGGATAGAATTTAGAATAAAAGAGAGGTACAATTTCCTCCCATCAAATAGATCGGCCATTCTTCAGCATCTTATACTATTCCGTAGCTCTTCCCTTAAGTGATAAAGAGAATAATTTCCTCTTAACTTGGTCCATTGAGATACCTGCACACTTGAACAACTCGCATAATTCATGTATAAAGAGTAAAGATCACCCGGATGGACAATTCCATCTCCATAATAATAGTTATTCATAACACGTTCAATAATTTTCAAAGGTATTTTAAAAGGATCCAATTGAACAAGCGGTGGTTGATCTACTACAATAACAGTGGTAGTAGTAATTCCAAATAGAGAGTCAAACAGAGACACCTCCATAATGAAGTAAAGCAGTAGCAGACAGAAAGAAAAACAACACTTACACTAAAAGTTACCTTTACCAATTCCACTCTTCAATAGCGCTCACCAGAAAATAGTCTTGATGACCCACAAGTATAGGGGGTGTATCGTAGTACTTTCGATAAATAAGAGTGTTGAACCCAAAGAGGAGCAGAAGGTGTTGACGAGCAGTTTTGATCGAGGATTCACTGTAAACAGTAGCAAACAAGTTTGTAGGGGTATTTGGTATTACAGATAAATAAAGAACGAGTAAATAAAATACAGTAATAATAATTGCAGCGAATGGCCCAATCCTTTATATAGCAAAGGACAAGCCGGTTGTTTTACTTATGATGACCAAACGTTCCTAAGGACACACGGGAATGACGTCAAGTGCTTTCGCTTCACATAGCTGAATAATCTTCAATGGTTTGGTAAGTGTTGTGTGGGCGAACCTATGCTAATATACTACACCATACTTGGAGTAATACATACTTTTGATTATAGCTCTTGCAAGCATCAGCAACTACAAGAAAGTAATTATGATAAATCTAACCACAACCTTAAACTTTGAGATCCTACACTCCCTCGTGCACCGGTTTCCTAACGGGGGTTTGTGTATCTGTCGCTCCCGCAACCCCACAATTAGTAGCCAAATACACGATGCATTCCCCTAGGCCCATAGCGTGAAGTATCAGCTTCATGTTCACACATACCACTAGAAGAATACACCACAACTTAAATACTGTAAATCATTGCATATTACTCAACATATTTCACTACTAACGTATCACCTCTCCCATGTCCTCAAGAACTAACCAAACTACTCACGAGACCATATGGGTCATAATCTGAGGTGATATAATGATGAATATCAATCTGGACATAAACCTTAATTCAATGATTTCACTCAATAACATCAACTACAAGGAGTAATCAACAACGGAAAATTTCCCCATGAACTAGACAAGTATCAAACCCAAGACGTTATAGCGGGATGTCGGGAGATGGGCGGTGATGATGGTGCTGGTGGTGGAGATGATGGTGATGGGATGATCCCGATGAAGTCCAACTCGATGGTGGTATCATGGCAACTACTCCCCCCTCTCCGTGGGAGAGCGGTAATTTCCCTGCAGATTCCCCACGTGAGAGCTTTTCTTTCGGTTCTTCACTCCGTAGCGGTGACGATTTCCTGGTCGTCTCTCCGTCTTATGTTTCTGGGGTTGAAATACGCGAGGGGACATCGTCAGAAGGGCACCGAGGTGGCCGCACCATGCCTAGGCGCGCTGTGGGGTGGTCTCGGCCCCTCCCCGGCCCATCTCGGGGTTTTCTGGATATTTCCTTTAAATTAGGGTTTTCTCGTATATTTTATGGGAATTGTTGTTCTTCAGTAAATATGGTGTCTTGACAAATTCTTTTCCACAGGTATCCCCAAGTTCTAAGCATACCCTCCAATAATCATCAAACATGCAAAAATAGATGGAATGACATGCATTAATTAAATATGAAATATATCGATGAATAACAGTAAATTATGATATAAAATAGTAATGCAAATTGGACGTATCATCCACCTGCATTAATTTATTAGTAGTACTTACTACCCATGCTGCTCATAGTGGAGAGTAACTTTGACTAGTAACATATGTCATGTTACTAGTCTAAGTTACTACCTTCATAGTGGGTAGTAACTTAGATGTGGTTTAATGCAATGTCTCATTAATTATGTTGTAGACTCATACTCCCTCTCTCACAGTTTATGAGGCGTGCGCGTATCCCTAGGTCGCAAATGAAAGAACATGTCCATTACCCCATGTGTGGTTTTGGTAATTGATGACAATCCCTATGGACTAACGGTTGCATTGAGAATCAATTTTAGGTCAAGTCCATAGCCATGTGTTGGACTCAAGGATGCAAGATGGAGAAGACGTTGAGTACAATGATGAAGATGGCGTCGAAGAGAGACGAAGACGGTTGAAGATGAAGAGAAGATCACAAGAGAAGATGAAGAGAGAACACTACAAGAAAGTTCGACAGACAAAGTCCCAAATCAAGTCTGGCTAAGGGGTATTTTTGCCGCTTATGGGCCTAACTCGACAATATGGGTTCTTGGCGGTTTTAAACTGCTACTGCAAAGTCGTACGACGATTTTTTCTGTCTGTCGCTGGTTGGGCGTTTCTTCCACTACTTTAAAATCGGACTGCTATGTATGTTTCGGAGCCCGTTGATCGATGATGTCATGGTAACCTGCTGACCGCAGACGCGTTAATCGCAAGCACCGGCAGAACTGCTGAAACCCCGTGGTAGATGGTAGGCCTGACACGAGGCCCGCCACGTCTTAAGCGGCCTACGCATTGCTTAAGGACCGCCCACCGACTTAGTTTGACCTAGTCAACTATATAGTCAATGTCCATTAGTTACTGTGGGCCGGCTCTAACTCTGACAAGGATCGGTCGTACGTAATGGGCTTCGCCCCATCAAGCATGCGGTCGTACCAGCACTCTGCTTGACCTATTAACAGAAAAAAGGGCCGGCCCACAAGACATGCGGGACCCACTTTCCTGTTAAGGACCGGCCCATTTACCAAGTGGGGTCCACCTTAAAGCAAGTGGGCCGCCCAAGAAGTTATTAGGCCGGCCCCACTATCCTACTACTTCCGCCGACTCCATTTAGTACGTGGGGTCCACAATAGATTAAATGGGCTGGCCCAACTGTCAAAGGTCGAAGCTGAAAACATGTGGGTCCTACATTCCTGCCAAAGGGCCTTCACCATTAAGTACGTGTCCACCATGTAGGCAAAGGGCCACCCAACAAGATAAAGGGGTCAAAGCAAAACACAGGTGGGTCCCACTTTCCTGTTAAAGGGCTACCATTTAGTATGTGGGGTCCACCATATAGCAAGTGGGTCGGCTCAACAAGAAAGCGGGCTGGGCCAAAAAACAGGTGGGTCCCACATTCCTCAGTTAAAGGGTCGACCCATTTAGTATGTGGGTTCACCATATAGCAAGTGGTTCTATTGAAGGTAGCGTGGCCTGCCAAAAAACACCAAAGTGGTCCCACTTTCCCTCGTTAAAGGGCTTCGCCATTTAGTATGTGGGGTCCATGATGTCTACTGGAGCTTCTATTCTTGTAGACAAGGTTGGGCCTCCAAGAGCAGAGGTTTCAGAACAAAGAAAGAAGTTTCCTTAAGTGGATCACCCAAGGTTTATCGATTCCGTGAGGAAGAGGTCAAAGATATCCCTCTCAAGAAACTCGCAACCACAAAGCAAGAAGCCCCTCGTCTCCAACACACCTAATACACTTGTGAGATGTATAGGTGCACTAGTTCCACGAAGAGATGGTGAAATACAAGTAGTATGGATGTATATGAGTGGTATTATTAATCTGAATAAAATATGGCAGCGAGTAAACATGCAAAAGAACAGTAATAGTAAATAAACTGAGATTCGATGTTTGGAAACAAGGCCTAGGTGTATCATACTTTCACTAGTGGACACCTCAACATTGATCGCATAATAAATAACTCTTCTCTTATGTGCTACATACACTCTTTGTTGGATGATGAACACATTGCGTAGGATTACACGAACCTCAATGCTGGAGTTAACAAGCTCCACAATTCAATGTTCATATTTAAATAACCTTAGAGCATAATAGATCATTGCAAAATAAACCAAGAACTAACATAGTGCACACAACCGTCCACATTACACTATGAAGGAGGAATAGATCACATCAATACTATCATAATGATAATTAACTCCACAATCTACAAGAGATCATGATCATACCCTACGACAAGAACCACACGGTGCACACACTAGTCACCTTTACACCATGCAGGAAGAATAGACTACTTTAATAACATCACATGAGTAGCACATAAACTAGTAGCGATACAAAGCTCATCATATGATCTCAATCATGCAAAACAATTCACGAGATCATTATTGTATTGGAGTACAGAGAGATTAACCACATAGCTACTGGGGAGAGCCCTCACTCCCCGGGGGTAAATTACTCCTCCTCATCATGGAGACAACATGTGTGAAGATGGCGCAGACGGGCGGTGGAGATGACCGGGCACCTTCGCCTGGCAGGTGCCTAACAGAGAGTTCTCGTCCCGAATTGAGTTTCGCGGGCAAGGCGGCGTCTCGGAGTCTTTCCTGAGGCTCGCCAAGAGTCACGTGTTTCCAGGCCTAAAGGGATTTTATAGGCGAAGAGGCTGCCAGGGGCACTGGGTTTCCCACCATGTCGGCGCGGCCTGTGCCAGCCGCGCCGCCCCATGGTATGGTGGTCCTCCGGCCCCTCTCCCACTCTTCTGTTCGGAGCCTTCCGGAAAAATAGGAGGTTATCTTTGCTTCGTCAATTCGTAATATATAACTTGGTGGTTCTGCGGAAGGAAAAACAGCAGAAACAGAATCAAGTACGAGCATCTCGACAATAGGTTAGTTCCGAAAAACGTACAAAAATGATATAAAGTGTGAACAAAACATGTTGGTATTGTCATAAAACAAACATGGAACATCGGAAATTATAGATACGTTGGAGACGTATCAGCATCCCCCAGCTTAGTTCCTGCTCGTCCCTAGCAGGTAAACGATAAAGATAATTTCTGAAGCATGCTACCAACATAATCTTAATCATACTATTGTAAAGCATATGAGATGAATGCATCGATTCAAAGCAATGGTAAAGACAATGATTAAACAACTGAATCATATAGCAAAGACTTTTCATGAATAGTACTTTCAAGACAAGTATCAATAAGTCTTGCATAAGAGTTACTCATAAAGCAATAAATTCAAAGTAAAGACATTGAAGCAACACAATGGAAGATTAAGTTTCAGCAGTTGCTTTCAACTTGTAACATGTATATCTCATGGATAATTGTCAATGCAAAGAAATATAACAAGTATAATATGCAAGTATGTAACAATCAATGCACAGTTAATCACAAGTGTTTGCTTCTATGATAGAGAAATGGGTAAACTGACTCAACATAAAAGTAAGGGATTTCTATTTTCGTGCCCTCGGGTCCTTAGTTGTGCTCAGTTTTCCCCAGCTCCTTAGTTTTTCCTCAGTTTTCTTGCGTTTGTCTGAAACTATCACACGTGATGTAACTACTGCTGTCTTACGGTTGACCGTTATCTTCCACTAGTGGGGCCACGAGAGCCCGTACCCATAGGACACGTCATACCATCCATCTTTGTTTGACTGTAAGCATCGCCGTATCCCCGACCAAAACACGAACGAGTGGGGCTTCGGTATATCAAATGACAAGTGGGGCCATGACGCTTATACAGGCAATACACTGGTAGGATTAGATTTTTAAATCCGAGCTCTAAGGCCGATGGTACCTGAGGAGGTGGCAGCATGCGGGGTGCCTTTCAGATGAGATCGAGGTCCACAAAGAACCGCATGAGGCGAGACCACACGCATTAGATAGATATGAATTAGACGCGATTAACCATGCAAAGAAGAGAAGAAATGGTCGCATTTACATCGACGACCACCTCAAAACTTTGATTGACCGGTATTCGACACGAACGCGAGCAATGTAGAGAAAACCAGTGTCTCTCCTTTCTCCGGCGTGTATAGGTGGGTGCCAGGAGAGTGTGGTGGCGAAGGGAAAGACCGCGGCGTCTCAGCGCCCAAAGATAGCTAAGTCGGGCGTGGCTGCGGCCCAGCTGCGGCATGCATGACTCGCATCGCATCAAGAGATGCACGTTCTGATTGGCCTCGCGTATCTCCGTGTGTCGTTGATCGAATGAGGGGACGGGATCGAGGGTGCATCCCGACGTTGACCAGCGGCGAGCATAGCCGTTCCGACCATGCCGATATCGGCATCGCCATCGTTTGGAGGCTGAATCAAGTTGGGATTTGTTTTTTGTAGGCCAAAATGAATTTTGAAACAAGTTTTATGTTGAAGGTTAGGTAACGAAAGTTTGTAACTATCCCAAAATTATACTTAGCGCCATGGTGAGGTTCTTTTTGATAGAGCTATACGGTTGGGCAAACTTTTTTGACACTTTTTAGATAGGGCTCCTTGTTGTTACACGTATGGCATCATGTATGGAAATTTGGGGTCATTTGGAGATGTTCGAAAAAATCACCTTGCTTAAGCGCATGCCGTTTCGTCTCACTGAAACCAGTTTTTCTAACAAGGTGATTTTTTCTACCTTCTCTAAATAACCTCAAATTTCATAGCCGATCTTCTATACATAGATAGATAGATTGTTCCGTTTCACATTTTGAACTTTTATTTCCTTACAATACCCATTTGATTTTCAGGTCAAAACCTCGAAAAAGATCATGTATGGCATCATTTTCAACCTAAATTTTCTGAAACTTTCCCCTTTTAGATATTCCTTGAGTTATAGGTATGCCATCATGTATGCCAAACTTGGTTAGGTCTCACTGAAACCAGCTTTTGTAACAAATTAGGTTTTTTCTGCCTCAAAAATAGTAATGGCTGCAACAAATTGTTGATGGTTTATCATTTTTTTGCTTGAAAAGTAATGGCAAACAACAAATCTGATGGTTTATCATATTTTTGCGTGGTAATGGCAACAACAAATTGTTGATGTTTTATCATTTTTTTTGGTTGAAAAGTAATGGCTACAACAAATTGTTGATGGTTTATCATTTTTTATGAAAGTAATGGCTACAACAAATTGTTGATGGTTTATCAGTTCGCGAAAAGTAATGGCAACAACATGATGGTTTATCATATTTTTGCGAAAAGTAATGGCAACAACAAATTGTTGATGGTTTATCATTTTTATGCGTGAAAAGTAAATAAAATTGTTGATGGTTTATCATTTTTTAAGTGAAAAGTAATAAAATAACAAATCCGGTGATGGTTTACTATTTTTTGCGTGAAAAGTAAAAGTAATGGCTAAAATAAATTGTTGATGGTTTATCATTTTTTTGTTGAAAAGTAATGGCTACAACAAATTGTTGATGGTTTATCATTTTTTTTCATGAAAGTAATGGCAATAACAAATCGGTGATACTTATCATTTTTTTTAAGAAAAGTAATGGCAACAACAAATACGTGATGGTTTATCATTTTTTGCGTGAAAATAACGCCTAAAACAATATGGCTTTTTAGCTGAAAATATCACTGGCGTAAAACCGCCCTTCACAAAGATACTTAGAGGGTGGAAGCACTAACCGCCAACAAAGAGAGAGAGGGGTTATCTGCCCGCTCCCTATATCATACGATCAACTGTCGTGGGTACGATCCGCGTGACATGGGCTAGACCAATCGGGGCAATGTTGCACGTCTGCAAGAATTTGTGAAGAGAGAGGGCAAAACCGGGGTACTATCAAGAAACCAAGGGCACTCCTGAGTAGTAAATAGACTAAGGGATTCAAATATGAGATTTAAAAATGGAAAATGCGTGTTTTATAATGAAACCCATCTTGGCCTACCTCAAACTATTTAAAATACAAATCTACACGGAGAATTGTACTTACTTAGACAAAGTATGATTTTGGGGAAGCTGTTTTGGGAAGGCTTATTGTGGAAAACCATGTACCTTCATAGCTACTAGGTGATTTGGCAATTTGTGGTAAAACTTGATTTATCTATGATTTATCTATGATTTGAGAAGTGGCAATTTGTGGTAAAGACCCCATGAGTAAGTGCCACTCTTTTTAGGATTTTTTTGCACATTAAATGACTCATTTAACTAGTTAATCCCATTTGTTGACTCTCTGTTGACCAGCCACTTGAGGGTAAAACTGAGTATATTGCACTAGCCAGCATTAGCACTCGAGGGGAAAATTGAGCACACAAAAAATGCTAGTATAAGACTCGAGGGTATACCCGAGTATATCTAAATTTCAGGGTTAGACTCGAAGACACGTGCAATTGTTGACGTGTAGACGTTGTGGGTCGCGGTGGAGAAGTCGAGTTGTGCAATCGTGACGCGTGTCGCGCTGCGTGTCCAAGACGTGCGTACGTGCACCTGCAGAATGCGTAGGACGCGGTCGATTAACCACCCTCGCCTTATAGACGCTCCCCACTCTGCCTCGGCTACCTACCGCTCACGCATCGGCCAATCCTCTCACGTCCCATCATCTTCTCCAAAGCAAAACCCTCTCCTCTCCCTCTTCCTCTTCCCCCTCGCCGGAGAGATGGACAAGGAGAATGCCAATCCCATCGCGAGGTTGGCTCAAAGCTGACGCCTCCATCTTTCGGTCTCGTCCCCTCGACGGGGACGTACGCCGCCAAGCGCTTGTGGCGCTCGGGATCCCCATGGGATGGGACCTCACGACCCCGTGCCGTACGTCCCGCCAACGAACCCCTACGACACCTCCCGGAGGACCCATGGAACGAGGGAACTACGGTTTGCTTCCTTTTTTGTTCCCTTATCCTTTTGAACCCTATTTTTTGCCGGTGTAGATGGATCTGGGAGATGGATGAGTATTGGGCTAATATTTGCGCCAATTTTATTCCATTTGTTTTGATCACTTCTTGATTTCGTTTAAGATTCGGGGTTCGGCTGTTCGGTATTTATGCAAGTAATACGATCTCAATCAGCTAATTTATGCAAGTAATCATGGAATCTCAATCACTTATTTTATGCACTAATCAAAAGATATCAACCGTTTAATTTTGCAAATAATCTCGAATGTGTTCAAGTTCGGATCTAGTTCAGATCTAGAATCTGTTTCTCTGCCTATGATGAAAAGGAGGGTTCAGCGAACCATTGCTGTGTACAAATCTGTTGTGCATGAGCTTTAGTTCGCTTACACCTTCCCTGTAGAAATATAATCATGTCCACTCTAATTGAGGCTGACTCTTTTTTTCTTAACTTTGTTATCATGTACGTTAGTCATCACTGCAACTCATTCACTAGTTTCTCGTTTGATATGGACCGATAATCCTTTTTTGCCGCAACACGAAGAGGAGGAGGACGCGCACATGCGCCGGTAGCAGGTCGGCCAGTGCATCTCCTACTTCGCCAAGGAGGTGCACAGCCCTTCGCACCAGGAGACTCGCGCCACGGACTTCAATCGCCTCGCCACGATGCTGAGAAGACGCAACACCTTCCCCAAGGTCGGCACGATTTGAACGTCCACCCTTCCGCGCTGCTGCGTGGCGCTCGCATGCACCTCCGCAGGCTGCGCGGGTGGAGATCTCCGCCGGCGCATGCCTCCGCTCAAGCCAAGGCTTCCAAGGGGAGCAAGAGCAACAAGTGGAGGGAGAGCGTAGATGGGGTAGGCGGAGTCCCGGACGCGTGCTGCCTGCTGCCGCCTCCTAGTTTGTTGTTGGGATCCCTTGTTGTTAGCTAGGATCCCTTGTTGTTATGTTAGTATGATGGTGTCGTGAAGAACCTCGAACCTGTTGGCAGTGTATGCAGCCTATTATCTATCTATATTATCTAGGGATTATCATTCCTAGTCTACTATATTTTGTTGGCCGTACTTAGTTTTCTTGATTTATTATGACCGTGAATTTATCGTACATTATCCCGGGAGATTTGCTTCTACATTTAACTACATACATATGGACTATAGGGAGTACTAGATTTGCTGCCACATTGGGCAAACAACGAGGGCCAAAAGGCACAAATAATTGAAGAAAGTCGGAAATGCTTCTCTAGATTTTTATACTAATTTGGTGAAAAGGACAGAGAAAGAAGGGGGAAAAGGTGCACTTAATAATGCCAATTGGGGCCGAGAGAGACAGAATCCAGCTCTCCTGCCCACGTGCAACCAAACGCTTCTCGTCCGGTCCCACCCTTCCTACCAGCCCCACGCGACGCGGGCCCACACGACTCGGCCCCATGAAACCCTCACACGTGATGTAACGGCCAGTTGCCCGACGGTTGACCGTTCCGAGCTCCTTCTGCGGGTTTAAAACAAGGGCTTGGGGAAAACTGAGGAAAAACTAAGGAGCTGGGGAAAACTGAGTACAACTAAGGACCTGAGGGCACGAAAATAGAAATCCCTAAAAGTAAAAGAATGGCCCTTCACAGAGGGAAGCATTGATTGCTATATTTGTGCTAGAGCTTTGGTTTTGAAAGCAAGAAACAATTTTGTCAATCGGGAGTAATAAATCATATGAGTTATGTAAATTATATCTTACAAGTTGCAAGCCTCATGCATAGTATACTAATAGTGCCCGCACCTTGTCCTAATTAGCTTGGACTACCGAATCATCGCAATACACATGTTTTAACCAAGTGTCACAATGGGGTACCTCCATGCCGCCGTACAAAGGTCTAAGGAGAAAGCTCGCATTTTGGATTTCGCGTCTTTGATTATTCTCAACTTAGACATCCATACGGAGACAACATAGACAACAGATAATGGACACCTCTTTAATGCATAAGCATGTGGCAACAATTATTATTCTCATATGAGATTGAGGATATATGTCCAAAATCGAAACTTCCACCATGAATCATGGCTTTAGTTACCGGTCTCCCACGCATCGATAATTTCTTATGTTCCACACATTATTGATGTTATCTACATGTTTTATGCACACTTTATGTCATACTCGTGGAATTTCCTTGAACTAACCTATTAACAAGATGCCGATGCCAGTTCCCTGCTTTTTGGTTTCAGAAATCCTAGTAAGGAAATATTCTTTGAGTGACGAAATCAAAGCTCGTGGGCCTATTTTTCCACGAAGCTTCCAAGTCCGAAGACGAGACGAAGAGGGGCCACGGGGTGGCCAACCCCTAGGGCGGCCAGGCCCCTCGCCGCGCCGGCCTATGGTGGGCCACCCCCCGTGACGCCCTCTGACTTGCCCTTCCGCCTACTTAAAGCCTCCGTGATTTAAACCCCCCAGCACGAGAGCCACGATACTAAAACTCCATCGAGACGTCGTCGTCGCGATCCCATCCCTGGGATCCAGAGATCGCTCCGCACCCCGCCGGGAGAGGGGAATCATCCCCCGTGAGGACTCACGCTACCATGGTCGCCCTCCGTGTGATGTGAGTAGTCTACCCCTGACTAGTGTCCATAGCAAAAAGAGGCTAGATGGTCTTCTCCCATTGTGCTATCATTGTCGGATCTTTGTGAGCTGCCTAACATGATCAAGATCATCTATCTCGTAATTCTATATGTTGCGTTTTGTTGGGATCCCATGAATAGAGAATACTTGTTGCTGATTATCAAAGTTATGCTTATGTGTTGTTTATGATCTGTCATGCTCTCCGTTTACTAGTAGATGCTCTGCCAAGTAGATGCTTGTAACTCCAAGAGGGAGTACTTATGCCTGATAGTGGGTTCATGCCTCAGTGAATCGGGACAGTGACAAAGTTCTAAGGTTGTGTTGTGCTGCTGCAACTAGGGTAAAACATCAATGATATGTCTAAGGATGTATGTTGATTACATTACGCACCATACTTAATGCACCTGTCTGTTGCACAACTTAATACTCGAGGGGGTTCGGATGATAATCGAAGGTGGACTTTAGGCATAGATGCATGCTTGATAGCGGGTCTATGTACTTTGTCGTAATGCCCAATTAAATCTCACTATACTCATCATGATATGTATGCATTGTCATGCTCTCTTTATTTGTCAATTGCTCAATCGTAATTTGTTCACCCAACATGCTGTCTGCCTTATGGGAGAGACACCTCTATGAACCGTGGACTCTTGGCCCAATTCTCTTTTAATGGAAGACAAATTCATCAATACTTGTTTTACCGTTTTCGTAAACAATCATCTTCCACATACGGTTAATCCTTTGTTACAGCAAGCTCATGAGATTGACAACCTCACTGCTGCTGGGGCAAAGTACTTTGGTTGTGTTGTGTGTGTTCCACGTTGGCGCCGATCTCGGTGTTGCGCCGCACTATATCTCGCGCCATCAACCTTCAACGTGTTTCTTGACTCCTACTGGTCCGATTAAACCTTGTTTCTTACTGAGGGAAACTTGCCATTGTGCGCATCACACCTTCCTCTCGCGGTTCCCAACGGACGCGTGTCGAACGAAAAGACAATACGTCAATCACGCGCATCGCAAATTTCGGCGCCGTTGCTTCTGGAGATCAAGACATCACCGTATGAGTTCCATTTTCAATCTCTTTACTTTGTTTTTGTCTTGCTTAGTTTTACTACTTTGTTTGCTGCACTAAATCAAAATACACAAAAATTAGTTGCTAGTTTTACTTTATTTGCTATCTTGTTTGCTATATCAAAAACACAAAAAAATTAGTTTACTTGCATTTACTTTACCTAGTTTGCTTTATTGTCTTGTACTCAATATTAAAAATACAAAAAATAAAAATATTTAGTTACTTTTGTTACCATGTCTAGCTCTACACCTGTTACTTCTTCGCCTAAAGAATTAGTTTTCACTTTTAAACAAGGGGATGAGGAGAGTTTTAAGGATGCTTGGTCTAGAATTTTTACTTCTTATCGTGAAACTGAACCTCAAATGACTCTAAGTTTGCTCCTTAGTAATTTTTATTTTGGTCTTATGGGTCGCTATAGATATGCTTTGGACACTTTAGTAGGAGGAGATTTCCTTCATTGTAATGGGGATCAAGCTTTTAATGCCATAAAGAAGTTGGTTGCATCACATGATTCAGCTAATAATTTTGATTCAGCCCTTATCAGCATTCATAATAGATTAAATACTCTTGAGACAAGTGTATCTCGCTTAAATGAAAATTATGGATACATTCGTAGCCGTCTTGACCAAGTTTTAGTGAACTCTGAACTTTCATTGTGGGATCCTGCTGTTAAAATTGTTATCGGTGATCGAACTCTTCATGCCTACTGTGATATTATGTATGAATTTTGCCTAATGCCTGAAGGCATTTATAAATCTTTGAAACTTTGGGGAGTCGATGAAGGAGGAGAAGAGATAACTCTCTATTGATAACTCTAATATAACTTGGAGTATAGCCGCAGTGCATACAACCATACTGGAAGAACAATATCCATTGATTTATCTTGTTATTGAAACAGAAAAATCGTACTGGAGATCCCTCAAGAAACTATTGGGAGCAACACATGTGGGAAAAGGCACTCCTAAATTCACCTCATGCCGTGGAAATCATATATTCCCTAAACCAAAGGAGGAAAACAATAAGAAAGGTAAGGGTAAAGCTCAGGTAAGGTTGACGCATCATCTCTCGATAATACACTTTCTGCGCCAGCTGAAAGGCGTTAAAGAAAATCGCTTATGGGAGACAACCCATGTTTTTACTCTAGCAGCATTTTGTTTTTATTTTGTGTCTTGAAGTTGTTTAATACTGTAGCAACCTCTCCTTATCTTAGTTTTGTGTTTTGCTGTGCCAAGTTAAACCTGATAGAAAAGTAAGTACTGTTGATTATCGCGTGCTTCCGCATTTCTTTCATTGCCACGAATCTGGGTCTATCTACCTGTAGCTCCTAAAATTATGCCAATTTACGTGCATGATCCTCGATATGTACGCAACCTTTCATTCAATTTGAGCATTTTCATTTGAGCAAGTCTGGTGCCATTTTAAAATTCGCTAATACGAACTGTTCTGTTTTCGACCGTATTCTGCCTTTTATTTCGCGTTGCTCTTTCGCTATGTTGGATGAATTTCTTTGATCCACTAATGTCTAGTAGACTTTGTGCAATGTCCAAGAAGTGTTAAGAATGATTGTGTCACCTCCGAATATGTCAATTTATATTGTGCACTAAACCTCTAATGAGTTTTTCTTGTAGTGGTGGAGGAAGTTTTCAAGGATCAAGAGAGGAGTATGATGCAACATGATTAAGGAGAGAAAGCTCTAAGCTTGGGGATGCACCCGTGGTTCACCCCGCATATATCAAGAAGACTAAGCGTCTATGCTGGGGATGTCCAAGGCATCCCTTCTTCATCGACAACATTATCAGGTTCCTCCCCGAAACTATATTTTTATTCCATCACATCTTATGTGCTTTTTCTTGGAGCGCTGGCTTGTTTTTGTTTTTGTTTTGTTTGAATAAAATGGATCCTAGTATTCACTTTATGGAGAGATACACACCTCCATTGTAGCATATGGACAAGTATGTCCCTTGGTTTCTACTCATAGTATCCATGGCTAAGTTTCTCCTTCGTTAAATTGTTATATGGTTGGAATTTTGAAAATGATACATGTAGTAATTGCTATAAAAGTCTTGGGTAATGTGATACTTGGCAATTGTTGTTTGTGCTCATGTTTAAGCTCTGCATCATATGCTTTGCACCCATTAATGAAGAAATACATAGAGCATGCTAAATTTGGTTTGCCGTATTTGGTTTCTCTAAGGTCTAGAGAGTTTCTAGTATTGAGTTTGAACAACAAGGAAGACGGTGTAGAGTCTTATAATGTTTTCAATATGTCTTTTATGGGAGTTTTGCTGCACCGGTTCATCCTTGTGTTTGTTTCAAATAAGCCTTGCTAGCCTAAACCTTGTAACGAGAGGGAATACTTCCTCATGCATCCAAAATACTTGAGCTAACCACTATGCCATTTGTGTCCACCATACCTACCCATGCTACATGGTATTTTCCGCCATTCCAAAGTAAATTGCTTGAGTGCTACCTTTTTAAAATTCCATCATTCACCTTTTGCAATATATCCTATGGGACAAATAGCTTAAAACTATTGTGGTATTGAATATGTAATTATGCACTTTATCTCTTATTAAGTTGCTTGTTAAGCGATAACCGTTTACTGGGAAACGCCATCAACTCATTGTTGAATTTCATGTGAGTTGCTATGCATGTCTGCCTTGTCTGAAGTAAGGGCGATCTACACCGAGTTGAATGGTCGAGCATGCATATTGTGAGAGAGGAACATTGGGCCGCTAACCAAAGCTACAATCCATGGTGGAAGTTTCCGCTTTTGGACAAACATCCTCAAATCTCTCATGAGAGAAAGGAATTAATTGTTGTCAAATGCTTAAAGCATTAAAAGAGGAGTCCATTATCTATGTCTATGTTGTCCCTGATGTGGATGTTCAAGTTGAGAATAATCGGGTGCCAGAAATCCAAATGCGAGCTTCCTCCTTAGACAAAGTGTGTATGAGGTACCCCTTTGTGAAACTTGGTTAAAGCATATGTAATGATCCGTAGTCCAAGCTAATTAGGACAAGGGTACCTATTGGTACACTATGCATGAGGCTTGCAACTTATAAGATATAATTTACATAATGCATGCTTTATTACTACCGTTGGACAAAATTGTTTCATGTTTTCAAAATCAAAAGCTCTAGCACAAATATAGCAATCGATGCTTTTCCTCTATGAGGACCATTCTTTTACTTTCAATGTTGAGTCAGTTCACCTATTTCTCTCCACCTCAAGAAGCAAACACTTGTGTGAACTGTGCATCGATTCCTACATACTTGCTTATTGCACTTATTATATTACTCTATGTTGACAATATCCATGAGATATACATGTTAAGAGTTGAAAGCAACCGCTGAAACTTAATCTTCTTTTGTGTTGCTTCAATGCCTTTACTTTGAATTATTGCTTTATGAGTTAACTCTGCGCGAGACTTATTGATGCTTGTCTGAAAGTGCTATTCATGAAAAGTCTTTGCTTTATGATTCACTTGTTTACTCATGTCATACATATTGTTTTGATCGCCGCATTCACTACATATGCTTTACAAATAGTATGATCAAGATTATGATGGCATGTCACCCCAGAAATTATCCTTGTTATCGTTTTACCTGCTCGGGACGAGCAGAACTAACAAGAAAGTGAGTGGGAGCTCTGTAGCATTCCTGCCACATTATTGATGTTATCTACATGTTTTATGCACACTTTATGTCATATTCGTGCATTTTCCGAACTAACCCATAACAAGATGCCGATGCGCTTGTCAAGTTGTTTTTGCTCTCCGTAAATCCTAGTAAGGAAATATTCTCGAATTGACGAAATCAAAGCCCAGGGGCCTATTTCTGCACGAAGCTTCCATAAGTCCGAAGACGAGACGAAGAGGCGCCACCTGCTAAAACCCTAGGCGGCGGCGCCCCCACCTTCGGGCCGCTACGCCAGGGCCCCCGTGCCGCTCTGACTTGCCCTTCCCGCCTACTTAAAGCCTCCGTGATAAAACCCCCGCACTGAGAGCCACGATATTTGAAACCTTACCGAGACGCGCCGCCGATCCCATCCTGGGATCCAGAGATCGCTCTTCCGCACTTCACGGAGAGGGGAATCATCCCCAGGAGGACTCTTTGGTCGCCTCCCGTGTGATGTGTGAGTAGTCTACCCTGGACTATGGGTCCATAGCAAGAGCTAGATGGTTGTCTTCTCCCATTGTGCTATCATTGCTCAGATCTTGTGAGCTGCCTAACATGATCAAGATCATCTATCTAATATGTTGTTGGCTTTGTTGGGATCCGATGAACAGAGAATACTGCTATGTTGATTATCAAAGTTATGCTTATGTGTTGTTTATGATCTTGCATGCTCACAGTTGCTAGTGCTCTGGCTAAGTAGATGCTTGTAACTCCAAGAGGGAGTACTTATGCTCCTATAGTGGGCTCATGCCCGTATCGACACCGGGACAAAGTGATGCAAAGTTCTAAGGCTGTATTGTGCTGTTGCCACTAGGATAAAACATTGATGCTATGCTCAAGGATGTAGTTGTTGATTACATTACTCCCCTCATACTTAATGCAATTGTCCTGTTGTTTGCAAATTTAATAATCGGAGGGGTTCTATGATAAATCAAGGTGGACTTTTAGGCATAGATGCAAGTTTGGATGGCGGTCTATGTACTTATCGTAATGCCCAATTAAATCTCACTATACTCATCATGATATGTATGTGCATTGTCATGCTCTCTTTATTTGTCAATTGCCCAACTGTGAATTTGTTCACCCAACATGTCGTTTTTTTATTTTGATAGACACCTCTAGTGAACCGTGACCCCGGTCCACCCTCTTCATCAAATACAAATCTACTCAGTAATACTTGTTTTATCGTTTTGTTCAAACAATCATTCCTCTTAGCCACAATACGGTTAATCCTTTGTTACGTTAAAGCCTATGAGATTAACCTCACTGCTTGCTTGGGGCAGTACTTGTTGTGTTGTGCAGGTTCCACGCTGGCGCCGATTTCTCTGGTGTTGCGCGCACTACATTCGCCGCCATCAACCTTCAACGTGCTTCTTGACTCCTACTGGTCCGATTAAACCTGGTTTCTTACCTAGGAAACTTGCTACTGCGGCGCCATCACACCTTTCCTCTGTTCCTAACCTGGACGCGTGTCGAACGAAAAGACAATACGTCAATCACGCGCATCACGGCCCAATGTTATTCTCTAACAATATGCATGCTCCAACCATTAAGGTGGTAGATCTCTCTTACTTCAGACAAGACGGACATGCATAGCAACTCACATGATATTCAACAAAGAATAGTTGATGGCGTCCCCAGAAACATGGTTATATCGCACAACAAGCAATTTAATAAGAGATAAAGTGCATAAGTACATATTCAATACCACAATAGTTTTTAAGCTATTTGTCCCATGAGCTATATATTGTAAAGGTAGAGGATAGAAATTTAAAGGTAGCACTTCAAGCAGAAATTTACTTTGGAATGGCTGAGAAATACCATGTAGTAGGTAGGTATGGTGGACACAAATGGCATAAATATTGGCTCAAGGATTTTGGATGCATGAGAAGTACTCCCTCTCGATACAAGGCTTAGGCTAGCAAGGTTGTTTGAAGCAAACACAAGCATAAACTAGTACATCAAAACTTACATAAAAGATATATTACAAAGCATTATAAAATTATACATCGTCTTCCTGTTCAAAACACCTCACTAGAAATATCTAGACTTCTAGAGAAACCACTCATGCAAACCAAATTTTAACAAGCTCTCACTACAAGAAACTAATAGGTGTAAAGTATATGATGCAAGAGTTTAAACATGAGCACAACAGCTGCCAAGTATCACATTACCCAAGACATCACACCACTTACTACATCGTAGCATTTTCCGTTTCCAACCATATAACAATTAACGGAGCTTTCAATCTTCGCCATGAAAATTAAAAAGCTAAGAACACATGTGTTCATACAAAAAGTGGTGTGTCCCTCTCCCACACAAGCATTTATTCAAACAAAACAAAAACAAGAAACATACAAACTTTAAGTAAAGTACATAAGATAAATCAATAAAAATAGCTTCAAGAGAAGGAACCCGATAATTTGTCGATGAAGAAGGGATGCTTTTGGCATCCCTAAGCTTAGATGCTTGAGTCTTGAAATATGCAGGGATGAACCACCGGGGCATTCCAAGTTTAGAGCTTTCACTCTCCTGATCATAGTATATCATCCTCCTCTCTTGACCTTTGGAAAACTTCCTCCACACCAAACTCGAAACAAACTCATTAGGAGGGTTAGTGCATAATTGCAACACATGTTCAGAGAGGTGACACAATCATTCTTAACACTTTAGACATTGCCTAAAGCCACTGAAGGTAATGGAACAAAGTAAAATCCACCCAACACAGCTTAAAGAAGCAATGCAATAAAAGGTGAATCACAAACAGAACAGTCCGTAAAGACGAATTTTAAAAGGGCACCAAAGACTTGCTCAAATGAAAATGCTAAATTGAATGAAAGTTGCGTACTTCTTTGAGGTGATTCATCACGTAAATTAGCTTAATTTTCTGAGTTACCTACAGAGAATTAGACCCATATTCGTGACAGCAAAGAAATCTGTTTCTGCGCAGTAATCCAAATCTAGTATCAACCTTTCTATCAAAGACTTTACTTGGCACAACAATGCAACAAAACTAAGATAGGGAGAGGTTGCTACAGTAGTAAATAACTTCCAAGACACAAATATAAAACAAAGTACTGTAGCAAACAACATAGGATATCTCCCAAGAAGTTCTTTCTTTATAGCCATTAAGAGGGCTCAGTAATTTTAACAAGCGCTTCACAGAAATAGTATTTGGAGCAAAAAGAGAGCATCGAGAAGCAAATCCAAACACATTTAAGTCTAACATGCTTCCTATGAAGAGGAGTCTTGTACACAAATGAATTCATGAAGAACAAAGTGACAAGCATAAGAGGATAAAACACGAGTAACTTCAAGATTCTCAATATAAAGAGGGGAACTTAATATTGTTGAAATGCATATAACCATATTTTCCTCTCTTATAATAACTTTCAGTAGCATCATTGATGAAATCCACAATATACCCATCACTTAAAACATTCTTATCATGGTTCATATGTATAGAAGTATCATAAAATGTGGCATAAGAAGAGTTATTCTCATTAATAGTAATTGGAGTAAGATTATTATCAAGAATTTGAACATGGTAAACAAATTGCATATTAAGGGATTGCTTTTGGTAATCCAATCATGACTATGACAAGCTTTATAAGGATAGTTAGAACCTATATCATAGCATTCTTTATAATAATCATCGAAGATCGAACAGTGTCATCATAGGAAATAGAATAGTTATATTTCACAGTTCGGTTTATCCGTGTCCACACCATCATTGTTATTAGAAGGAGATGTATCAAGAACATAATGACCAGGAGCTAAAGGATTTTCAAACACTTCTTCCCCAAGCTTAGAGCTTTCGTATATCATTATGGGAGGAAGCATGGATAGCACCTACACTATGGCAATTATTATCATCATTTTCAGAATTTTTTCCCATAGATTTGTAATATCAAAAGTAGTGTGCTCATTCAAATCATGATCGCTAATGTATGTAAAGGGCATAGAAGATCATCGTATTCAGATTCATTATCATAATAATCATTAGGAGCAACATACTTACTGCTACTCTAGCTGCTATCCTTTCTATGTATAATCTCCTTCTTTTATTCTCCTTCTTCTCTTCTTCTTCTTCTCTTCGTTCCCTTCTTTAGTTCCCTTCTTTAGAGGAAGAGGCTTGAAAGGTGGCTTGTCCGCATAACCTGATTACTTTCGTAAACAATAGAAGAAACCTGGGAGGATCCCTCCTTTTCATTAATTAGTTGAAAACACACAACGGTCCTATCATATTTTGGCAAGGTGTCATCTTCTAAAATATTTTGTATATAAGTTGCATGGCTATTATCAATGCAATAAGAAAAACACCTATGCATAGTGACATCATCAATATCAAGATCACCCATATGTAACAAAGAGATTTTTCTTGAGAGCTCTTCACACCACAAAAATAAAGTAAGTTCATCATGCTGATTAAGAGTAATTTCATCATCACAATACAAATTTGCAGCACTCATTGGGTTCAAATTATCATTGAAGGAGCATTGAAAATTAAAATGACCCACTTCATGGCAAACTTCACAAATAAAAGGATAGAGGGCACAAACCTTTTTACCAAGATCATCTAGAGCCCTAAACCACTTTCTAGTTTTTTCATTAGCATGATGGATACAATATTCATCTTCGATTTGATTAATTCCACAAGGTTTATGTATTCCATAAAAATTAACATGCTTATAGGAAATAGCATCTTCAGGAGTTTGAGCATGCTTATTACAATAATTAACAACAAATTTCATTCTTCATGTGCATCTACGCGCATCAAGCAATGATACTTATCAAAATTCTTTTAGGGCAATTCAAAATGAGAAGCAAAGGCTTTATAAAGATTTGGAGCAACTACAACTAGAGAGTCAAGACCATAAGTAGCACTCATATTTCAAATTTTATCATCAATATTCATAAAAGTTTCAATGCATTCATAATCATAATTTATACCTGACTTTACCTTGTCGTTCTCCCAATCTTCAGCCGTTCTCCTTAATCCGATCAAGAAGGTCCCTTTAAACTCTTCTTTTGTTGCGTGTAAATGAACAAGTAGCATCCAACAAGGTCTTATCTTGAAAAGAAAGTCTTGCATAGAAATTATCAATGATGATATTACCTGAAGCTCATGATTGGGGCATTTGAGCATTAAAGACTTCAATCTCTCCCATGCTTGGGCAATACTCTCCCCATCATGAGGCCAGAAATAATATATTCGGTTTCGGTCTTTGTGAATTTCACTTGGAGGATAGAATTTAGAATAAAATAGAGGCACAATATCCTTCCAATCAAGAGAATGCTCATCCTTCAAATAGCTTTATGCCAATGCTACCGCTACTGCATTAACCACATAGAGAATAATAATTTCTTCTTCACTTCATCCATAGAGATACCTCGCACACCCTGAATAACCCACATAATCTATGCAAACAAGAAATGATCTCCAGATGCACAGCCCACTTTCATAACACGCAAGTATCCATAACACGTTCAATAATTTTCATAGGTATTTTATATGGAATACTTTAAGTGGGTGCATTTAAAATATCACAAGCATCATTGGAGTTATCGCACATGGGAGATAAAGTATTATCGCAGCAAATTTTCTCCCCTAAAGATGGGAAGCTAAAAGATCACAAAACTAGCTTCCCCAAGTTAGACTTTTCCATAGCATTAATAATTGCATTCATACCAATAACATCGCTACTAGCATGCGAATAAGGTTCCATTGGTTTTTTAATGTTCGCACCAAACAATTCTAAATCAGGAAAAAGATTTAAAAAGCTCACCAATTTTTTGTTGTTTTCCATTATGCCTAACTAGTGAAAAATAAAAACAAGAAACAAAAGATGCAATTGCATTCTAAAGGAGATAGTTTCGAGTACTCACACACCGGCAATAGTGCTAGGAAATAGCTTAGTAGTCGGAGGATGTGAATACCTTTACCTTACCCGCAACTATTACTTAAAAGTTCATGTCCATGAGCTTCTATTCTCGTAGATGTGTTGGGCCTCCAAGAGCGAGGTTTGTAGAACAGAGCAAGTTTCCCTTAAGATCACCCAAGGTTTATTGATCTCAGGAGGAAGAGGTCAAAGATATCCCTCTCAAGCAACCCCGCAACCACAAAGCAAGAAGTCTCTTGGTCCCCAACACACCTAATACACTTGTCGTATGTATAGGTGCACTAGTTCGGCGAAGAGATAGTGAAATACAGTAGTATGGATGTATATGAGTGGTAATAGCAATCTGAATAAAATATGGCAGCGAGTAAACATGCAACAGAACAGTAATAAACGGAGATTCGATGTTTGGAAACAAGGCTAGGGATCATACTTTCACTAGTGGACACTCTCAACATTGATCGCATAATAAATAACTCTTTCTCTTATGTGCTACATACACTCTTTTTGTTGGATGATGAACACATTGCGTAGGGAACACGAACCTCAATGCCGGAGTTAACAAGCTCCACAATTCAATGTTCATATTTAAATAACCTTAGAGCATAATAGATCATTGCAAAATAAACCAAGAACTAACATAGTGCACACACTGTCACATTACACTATGAAGGAGGAATAGATCACATCAATACTATCATAATGATAATTAACTCCACAATCTACAAGAGATCATGATCATAGCTTACGACAAGAACCACACTGTGCACACACTAGTCACCTTTACACCAAGTAGGAGGAATAGACTACTTAATAACATCACATGAGTAGCACATAAACTAGTAGCGATACAAAGCCATCATATGGATCTCAATCATGCAAGCAATTCACGAGATCATTGTATCGAGTACAGAGAGAGAGATTAACCAATATAGCTACTGTGAGAGCCCCTCACCCTGTGGGTGGATTACTCCTCCTCATCACGAGACAACATGGCGTGAAGATGGCGGTGGAGACCAGCGGTGGAGATGACTCCGGGGCATTCCCCTCCACAGGTGCCGGAATAGAGAGTTCGTCCTCCGAATTGAAAGCCTGCGCATGCGGCTTCCCCGGAGTCTTCCCCGGAGTTTCGTCAAGAGTTACGGTGTTTTTAGGTCGAAAGGGATTTTATAGGCGAAGAGGCGGCGAGGGGGCACCACACACCACGCCGGCGCGGCCCTGCCAGGCCGCGCCCGCCTATGGTATGGTGGCCCTCTGGCCCTCTCCGACTCTTCTTCGGTGTTCGGGAGCCTCCGGGAAAATAGGAGGTTTGGTCTTCGTTCGTCGATCGAGAATATTGCCCGAACAGCCTTTCTGAACCAAAACAGCAAAAAAACAGGAACTGCACCGTGGCATCTCGTCAATAGGTTAGTTCCGAAAAACGCATAAAAATGATATAGTGTGAACAAAACATGTTGGTATTGTCATAAAACAAACATGGAACATCAAATTATAGATACGCTGGAGACGTATCACCACTCATATAGCAAGTGGGCCACCACAAGCTAGTGAAAAGCCAAAAACACTGGGTCCCACTTTCCTATTAAAGGGTACTTATTTAGTGAGTGTGGGGTCCACCATAAAGCAAATGGGCGGCCCAACAAGAAGTTGGCCGGCCCAATTAGCATGTGAGGTCCACTTGAATCACGCTCAACGACAGCGGGTCGGCTCAAAAGACTGCGGCCCACTTTCTCACATGGGCGAATCCATTAGAGGGTGGGGTCCACCATAAATCGTGGCTGGCCCAAGTGAGCGGGCCAGCCCGTTTAGTTGCGTTATATGCCGCATAATAGGCGCTTTAGGATTTTATGTGTCGGCACATATGTGATTTCGCTTAATTGGGGCATTTAAGGATGGGAATTGTGATTTAGATACTAGAATAGAACAGCACATGATTTCTGCGGACAGCCTCACTTACCACAAGCACCAAAGAAAAATGCGCGAAAGAACTATAAAACTAACTAAATATTACATCACCTACAAGGCTTTGAAAAATATTACAGAACCCAGAGAAACTGAATGGTAATTAAACCTAGCAATACAATGAAGCGACCCGGCAATCTTTTGTTGTCCATGCAGCACCTATATCTCAAACAAAGACATTACAAGTTAAGACAACAACAATGGAAAAGGCAAAGACACTACAATATTGTTTGCCAAAGAATTTGGAACTCATCATTTTCGTTATAACACGATCATTGTAATGCGCATAAATAAGCAAACAAAGAGTGCTGCGCATACCAACAGCCAATATAATAGAGCATGTTAGAATGAAACATTAGACTTACTACTCGCGAGTCCCATGCAAACCAACATGTCCAGGAGTACAAAATTGGCATGAACAACATAGTAAGGCTATAAATTTTGTAACAACGACGAGTAAGATGAAGTTATGATGGCTACATCTCCAGCAGGGAATGTAAATCAAAATACAAGTTACGATGGCAAAATCAAAGAGGAGGGAATGTGAACCAACATGTGCCAAGTGCAATTACTTCATATTGGCCGTGAACTAAATAATACTCATGAACTTATAGTGAAGGGGATGCAAATCAAGATGTTTCGAGATATAAACTTGTAATGAGACATAGAGGATAGTTAATGCTGGAGATTAGGATGGACCAGATACAGAATATAGTGGGACACCCAGAACTTGTATAAGAGAGAATGAAAACCAATATGTTCAGCATTCCATATGTGAGCGTCATGCCAAGTCTGAGAAACAAGTCAATAATGCAGCTTTTGAAGAACAAGATGGTATGCAAAATTATTATCTAGTAGTAGGACAAGTTTATTTGTACTACAAGCTAGATAGCAGAGTGATAGCATGCCAAACTAAGTCCTTACTTTGTTAGCTTACAATGAACTAGATATAAAACAATGGCATCACCTGTAGTACAGGGAATGCAAGTCAACATGTTCATGGAGTAAAAATTGGCACAAACAACATAGTAGCAGGCTATACATTTTGTAACAACGAAAGCAAGATAAAGTTATGATGGCTAGATCTACACACAGGAATGTAAACCAAATATAGAAGTGACGATGCCAAAAGCTATAGAGCAAATGCGAACCAATATGTGCAATTACTTAAAATTGGCCATGAACTAAATAATAGCAGATGTTACTATAATAGCTAGGAATAATTAAGATAGGAGTTATAATGGCATCACTCATAAACTTGTAGATAAGGGAAACAAATCAATTTGTTTCGGATATAAAGTTGTAATGAGCAACACATAGAGGATAGTCAATACTACGGCTTAGGATGGACCAGAAACTAATGTAGTGGGATCACCTCGTGAACTTGTAGAAGAGGGAATGCACACCAATATGTTCACCATTCTATATGTGAGCGCCATGCCAATTAAGAGAAACAAGTTAATTATAGCCAAGGAATCGTAAGGGCAAAAATTATGACTAAGTAGTCATGATTTGTGTTCAATAAATTTGTACCGCAGGATGGCAGAGCGATAGCATGCAGGAACTAATGCAGTTACTTTGTTAGCTTACGACGAAGTACATAGAAATAACAATGGCATCACCGCAAGATGGGAATGGAAACCAACATGTTCAGGGAGAACAATATTGGCATGAACAAAGTAGTAGCAGCCTATAATTTTGTAACAACGACTGAGCAAGATAGAAGTTATGATGGCTACATCTACAGAAGGGAATGCAAACCAAATGTTCAATCGCTTAAAGTTAGCAATGAACTAGAAAATAGCAGGTGTTTACTGTCATATCTAGGAATGAACTAAAAGAGCTTCAGACAAACAAGCATCCAACCCTAAATGGCGCTAAAACAAGGGACTTACATTAGAAGAAGCACTCTGGGAGTCACGATCTTCCTGGGGTTGATAGATCCGGTGATGAAGGACGCTACATGTGCTACTTGGGGTTGGAGAGACGGCCATTACACTCATGGTTACTTATCTCATCCAAAAACGTAACGGCGTCGTTAGCACAAACAGGTTCCCACAAGATTAAACAAGAACTTGCAAGCAATAGAAAAGCGACAGAGAAGAGTTTAGATCATACTGCCAGGTGAAGGATCCGCATGCACACCTGACGCGTGAGCAAGATCCGACGCGTCGACGGCGGATCCGTGAAGCGGCCCTGGGTGGATTACTACAGCTAGCTAAAGCATGTGAGACCTTAGATGATCATATGGTTTTGAGGTTCCGCCGATGATCCGGTCCGTTGATGACGGCGTCTGATGGAACAACAGGCAGCCGATGACGAGGATCGCGAGGCCTCGGTAGGCTGAAGTCCGGGATGTTCCGGTGGTGGTCGTGGAGGTGGGAGAGGGACTTGGGAAGTTGGGTGGTCTGAGGGAAATGAATTTTTTGGGAGGGTTTCCGAGCTAGGAGGTGGTGATCCAAAATGCGGCATATTTCCTCACCAACCGATTTTGTCGTCATCCTCTGGGGTGAATGAGAATTCTGGAAGTGAAATTTTTTATTTTTTGTGGGGAAGTTTTGCCGCTATGAGATTTTGAATTTGGCTAAGGTCCAACTATAATGATAAAAAATTGTGAGACCGTACTAGTACTTCTGTTCAAGGCCGAGTGCAAAATCAAATCATCACCACGAATATAGGTCACTACCATGATCATGATCTATCTCTCGAAATTAGTGTATCCGCTAGATCTTGCAAAGTGTAATGATAAAAAGAATTGTGAGACCGACTAGTACTTCTCTTCTAGGCCGAGTGCAACATCAAATCATCATCACGCTGAAAATTTGTTACCATGATCATGATCTACCTCTGAAAATGGGCGATCCGCTAAAACTTGCAAAGTATAATGATACAAATTTGTGAGACCATACTAGTACTTATGTTCAAGGTCGAGTGCAACATCAAATCATCATTACATTGAAAATTGTGTTACCATGACTCGATATTTCTCTCAATTTGGCGATCCGCTAAATCAGTAGATAATGATAAAAAATTGTGAGATTGTACTAGTTCTCATGTTCAAGGCTTCGAGTGCAAGATCAAATCATCATCACGTTGAAATTTGTTAAACGATTATGACATCTCTAAAATTGGCGCATCCTAAATCTCAAAGTATAATGATAAAAATTGTGGACTGTACTAGTACTTATGTTCAAGGCCGAGTGCAGGATCAAATCATCATCACGTGAAATTTGTTACAACGATCATGACATGTCTCTAAAATTAGCATCCGCTAAATCTGCATGTGGCGATCTCGCCATGAGCAACAGGCCGGGCATATCAAGGAGCGTCGTAGCGTCATCGTCTCCTTGATAGATCTTCTACAAGCGCGCGCACCGCCCGTCGAGAAGCAATCACATGTGATACCGAGGTGAGACGTCGCCGACATCCTTAGGCACTGGCCGCCTCTTATACGAGCCAGCGTCCACTCAAGGTATGAATCCATGCGTTGTCGCCCCTTCTTCCGATGAAATGGGGTGCCTTAGATTTATTGTTCTTCTCTTACGATTATTTTGAGCCGAACATGTGCTCTTTCTCTAATATATTGCTTGAAAAGCTAACTAAGTTACTTAAATTCACTCTGCTCTTAATTCTGTTAACTTTGTTATTTTTTCGGGAAAGGCAAGGAGATTTATTTGTGGGTGTGCTGAGCTGTTAGGCCTAAGTCTAATCCTCAATGCAAACTATATCCCTACCTAACACATAAAAAAGGTGTTTAATCTCGCCCACAATTTCCTCTTCCTTTATTGGAACTTGTTTTGCAGACAAGGAAAGTGGCACATGTAATGTGAGTAAAACCCTCTTAGACAAAATCAGCTACGAGCAAGATTTCTGTATTGTAGATGCCCCAATTGACTCTCATCCCCAATGTAGTATTTTTTTTATGTCAGTATAGACTTAAGGATGGCAATGGAGCGGGTTTGGACGGATATAGGAAAACCAGATCCATGCCCAAATCCATCAGTCTCGCTCTGCCCCGCCCACGAAAGTATCCATGGGCATGGATGTCGCCCCAAATCCAAATCCGATGGATACTTGGATATCCATGGATATCCATGCCCATAAAATTTGAGTACCATTTCAGCAATATTTCACTTGCATTGCATCAATAATAAGCTAACATGAATATTTTGGCAGCATTTTCGACATTGTTTCAGTAGCATTTCAGCCGTAATTATGTCGACAATTCATAGGAATATCAAAGCAACACTATATCACATTACCGAGGAGGCAGAGCAATCAACGAAGATCCACAGTCAATGTAGCCGGCGAAAGCCCTACCAGCACAATGCGGTTCCGTGATTATTTAGAGTATAAAATCATTAAGGCTTAAATTAAGGGTTTGGTGATTTGGGCCTAAAAAGGACAGCCAATCGTAGGTAAAATCGCATGTGTCACTGACATGTGGGTCCCACATGTCAGTTGGATATCCATCGAATATCCATGGAGCAAAAGTTCTGCTCGTGCCCGCTCCATGAATTATTGGATATCCGCCCCATGAAATCCGTGGACACAACCAACCCTCCATACCCGTGCTCGGCGGGTCGAATATCCGTGGATACCCGGATCCGTGGATAAAATTGCCATCGTGATATAGACTTCTTTACATGGCATGCATTTGCCTAATGAGCAGCATTGTATTGTCATTCTAGCCAACCTGATCGATATGTCAAGCTTCATGCACGAGATGCCATGTTTAATTTACTCACTCCGATCCATATTTCTTGGTGCAAAATGAATGTGAATCGAAGGTGTACTTTCTTAGATAGTACTATACCAGTTCAAAAAAAGTACTACTACATCACAAAGAGTACTACGTACACCACAAATGCATCAAAAGAGTACTACATCACAAGACCACCACGTTGTACTAGTAGAGTTTAATGCTGAACTTCCAAAGGGAATAAGATTACACATATGAACTTTAAACAAGACCAGGAGCATGAGGGCCAGCGGGGCGTTGACCGAACAAGCCAGGCAAGATAATTCTGGAGGAAGAGGCCTATGCTGCGTGCTTGGCCTTGGTTGCAGGCAGTGCTTCCCCGATGTACTTAGGCCTACACCACGTGATGTCTGGATCAAAGTCATGGATGACGGAGGATTTTGCTGCGAATGGGCAAAATAGCTCTCCCACGCATGCGGAAATGAATTTCAGAACCCTTCCACCATTTTAACGTAGCGGCTTTCTCCGGTCCCCGCGCTCCTTGTTGTCGTCCATGTCATCGTATCTCGTGAATTATAAAGTACATAATAATTAGTGTTTAATGAAAGATCGAATAAATACCGCACTATCATAAGCAAACCTTAGACCCTAAAATTAAATGTGTAGAACAAGTAAATGGCAAGAAATCATACTAAATCACGAGAAAACCCTATGAACAGCAATGGACATAAGCCACAACAATTGCAAGTCCACAAAGTATGAACACATAAATTAATTATATGACTAATCAAGACAACTACATGGCAGATTAGTCCAAATTAAACTAGAATCTCGACGAACCGTAGAATCACGTCTACAAGAAATAAGGTAGGAGATCAAATCAATCAAGAACCAGGTTCATGCAAACCACGTGAATGTTATGACACAAAGAGGATCGGGACGTTTGAAAAGAGCAAGATTCTCATCGTCACCTCGACATCCTCCGGAACTCGAATGTTTGGGCCGAAATCGCCGAAGGGGTCGAGGTCCGCGCCCAAAGACCGGTCTAGGAAGACCTCGCCGTGTGGCTGCAACGCCTTGCGATCTTCTGCGGGAGCAACTGCTGCTATCCACCTTCTCCTCGACGCCAGGACGCCTCGTTTCGACCGAGGTCGAAGAATCGGACAGAGGAGACGAGCGGCCTGGGTGCCCGTGAAGCCTCACCCGCCGCGATGGCCACTACCGCAGAGGCATCCTCTACGCGAGCGGCCGCCGATTGCTCCGCCTCGTACGCAAGACCTGTCTTCATGCTGTCGCGGTTGGAAACGAGGAAGTTGATGCCTGGAGGTGCGGTGAGTTGATTGGGGTTTTCACAAAGTGTGGGGAGGGGAGAGGACGAGTCACAGAGACGATGAGGCCGATTATTTTATAGCTCGACTCTCTCGTATCAGTGGACGCGTGAAGTCGTGTGTACTCGATTTTCCACTTTCGAGAAACGTGTACGAAACCTTTTTTCTTGGACCATTTAACTTCATGTGGGACTTATGTATACCAATACTTCCAAACGTCAAAAGTAATTCACAATCATTCAGAAAAATATGAGACCTTAACATTTTATTGTTTGTGTCAGATATTGTCTATGAAAATAACATCCTTCAAAAATAAACTTTATGCCAATCCGGCCATGCCCGCCTACTCCAACTAGCTTCCTAGTAATTTGTCACCTTACATTCTTAAATGAACCAATTTGGCACAATCACATGGAAAATGATGTTACCATTCTCTTTCCCATTTTTGTTTCAATTTTTCAAAATTGTCATGCCCTAACGGAAAAATGTGTGTTCCTTCTATGAAGCATGTATCGAATGGCATTACCAAAACCTGGGGGTGGCGGGGTGGATGATACATCACATTTGGACCACACAACACAATTTGGACCAACCAAAAAAATTCAACCACCCTACACAAACCCTGGTCAAAACTAGTTTGACCAATATTACAAAAGTTGTACATAATTCAGAAACCGTCAGAATATATAAGCATTCAGGAGTCAATACTCAAGACAAAGCAATTATGCCAAAAGACGAAGGCAGAGAGAATCACTATATTGCACAACAAAGCCAAATTCAACTTTTCATCGATTGCAAAATTCTGGCTGCAATTAGCACACCCTAGTCTCCTGATGTCGCAATAGTTGGCTTGGGCGGAGACACTCGACTTCCTTCTTCAACTTATCGCACTCTGCGAACTTTCAAGTACTTTGTCTCGAAAGATTACGCATATTCAGCTTGCAACTCCACTTCCTGTCGAAAACTTACATCACAGTTGCAATCACATCAGTGACCACACTCATCTGGCTGGGCGCGTAGTTCCTTGACTTCCTTCTTCAACTTCTTACACTCAACGAGAACGTCTAAGTACCGTTTATCAAAAGAAGATTGCACTAACGGGCATTATATGCACGATTTAAATGCACCCGCCACGAGGTGGCGGATTTTCTTACGAAGGATGGTGTTGTGGCCCTTGATCTGGTCCAACTTTCACGAGAATCGTGTTATCACATCCTGCATTGCAAATTCAACAGCAATGAAGTATGCAGAGTGCAGATGAGGGGGGGGGGGAATAAACAAACAAAGTGCCAACCTCTTCAGGGCCCTTTTGTTGTGGATTTTTTTGGCTTTTTGGCTTTGGCAAAAGCCAAAAAAGCACCTATTTTAGGTGCTTTTTTGTCTTTTGGATTTTGGAAGCCAAAAACAAAGATCCAATCTTTTGGTTCCAAACCCAAAAGCCAAAAAGCACTATTTAGGTGCTTTTTTTGGCTTGCTAAAGCCAAAAAGCCAAAAAAAAAAGCCACAACAAAAGGGCCCTCAATATGCCTGAGAGCTGCAAAGTCCTTGTCCATAGGAACCTCTTCAACGATGGAACCGCCATCCCTGGAAGAAAGACAGTTAAGTAGTTGGATATGGCAGCCAGCAAGGAGGCATGAAACTGCGGCACGACAATGGAAACATACACGACCGATGCACACACGCGCATCGTGCTCTCTCCAGACCGAGCATTCGTCTCATTCTCGATTCGATAACAAAACCTATGCAAGCGTTGAGGTTTCTCACATGAAGGGTGTGTTCCTCCTTGATCTCGCGGTTGCCGCCGATAATCTCATAATCCCTTCCCGCATTGAAAAATCACCAAGAACGAATCAGGGATCCTTTTTGTTCAGAGGATATTTAAACATTTAGCAATGATTTTGTATATTACATTGGGTGTATGTGCTATTTTATGGGCTATTTGGAATGTACAAAATGAAGTCGTGTTTAATAAACCCAAATCTCATCCCTTCTTGCAGGTTATCCCTATGATTATTCACTAGATTCGTATGTTTCTTATCTCCAGCCGAGGATCACAGGATATCATGGAGTATGGGTAACCGACTAGAGACAGCCAGACGGGATTTTTACAAATTTTGTCGGCGCTTTCCTCATAGAATTACTTACCGATGTGTTTTTGCCTTTTTGGCACCGTTTTCTATGTTTCGTTGGTGGATCTTTGTGTCGACTCTAGCTGATCCATGAGAAGTTGTCATAATTTGTGTATGAACTGAAGAAAGCAATAAAGAAGCCATATACATCATTTTGATGCAGAGGCTGTGGTATGTCCACCATTTCGAAAAAGGAACAAACATAGGATTGAGATGACATGGCTAGTTGAATTAATGTTTTATTCCTATATTATTCGCACTACTAGATTCCTATAGGATTAGTTTCTATAAATCAAACAACTAATGTAGGAAAATCCCATAGGATCTAAATGCTACACAATTTTATAGAAGTCCTACGAATTAAAGAAGCCCTCATGCAGTACGGAGATGAAGAGGAAGAAAAAAAGCAATGGATATATATTATATTGTGCATACATTATTAATGCTCTTGAGAGCTAACAGGTGCTCATCAAACAACGGGTCCTCGATAGCTAAGTACGAAGTGGATCCTGTGGTAGAAAGCACGAGCCTGGAACCGTCGGCCCTGGAAGATGATAGCCGGTTTAGTTGGCACCGCCTGCCAGCAAGGACTCAACGAAAATCCGTCATGGCGATGGAAACATACCCAAGAGCTTCGTACCCACCAGGTTGGCGAGAAACGAGCGATTTCTCAACTTGGGTAGGAATGGCGCTGAAACCAGCCACCAAGGAAGAAAGAAGGTTAAATTATTTTATCCGCTAGCTAGCCAGAAGGCAGAGAAACTTCGGCATGGCGATGGAAACATACCGGGGAGCTTCGTACCCACCATCTTGGCGAAACACGGCGATTTCTCGCCATCGGTAGGAAGGGCGACACTTGAACGGGCGGCCCCGGAAGAAAGACGGTCAAATAGCTGGTTCTCCCAAAAAAATAGTTGGATCTGTTTGCCTTGCTGTAATCTGCTGGGGGCAAAGAAAGCACATGTCGATAAAAACCTACAGGACTCTCACTGGATTACTCGTCGACTCAAAGTCTGGCATCGAGCTTGCGATGGAAGCGTTGATCGAGCTTGCGATGGAAGCGCATACATGCCTGTCCGCCGGCGCCGCCGGTACACTTTCAAAGCTCGGA
The DNA here is from genome assembly GCA_030979885.1 of Lolium multiflorum. Classification (NCBI taxonomy): domain Eukaryota; kingdom Viridiplantae; phylum Streptophyta; class Magnoliopsida; order Poales; family Poaceae; genus Lolium; species Lolium multiflorum. The sequence continues at coordinate 85,332,029 of CM061753.1, forward strand.
GTTTGCAGACTTTCGCCGGGATGGATTTCACCGCGGATTTAGTCTCAGACACCAACGCCTCCTTCCTCTTCTTACTCTTCTTCATGTTCTTCTTAGACAACTTGTTGAACGAGGGATGAATCGCTGGAGGAAGAAGGAATGGACAAGCAGGTGAGGATAGAAGGGGTCGGTGTAGAGCTTTCCGGGAGGGTTCCCCGGGGAGGAGGATGAAAACTGGAACGAACAGGACAGGGATGGGACTGGGAAATCTTGTCCGTCCATCCAAAATCAAAGGGCGGGAGCACATAAGACTTTGGGCCATTGACAAGCTGGTCCTGCCACAGGCGGACCCCAAGTTTCAGCGATTCAATGTCAGTGAAAAGATATCGGCAATGTAAAAGAATCTTGTTCGGGGTCGGCCGCGGAAGCCAAATCTTTGTGTCCCAAAGTCTAATAGTAGTCTACTCCTATATAGGTATAGCTGCATAGCCATCATACCATTGCATTGATCGAGCTGTACGCCTTACCACTCTGATTCAGGTGCAAAATATTAGTGTTCTCTTGTCAAATCAAAGGCCATGTCAGTTTGACGAAATGGCGTTCTTTAACTCACAAACTACTCCAAGGACATCATTTACGGTTACTGAAGCCATGTACATAATTTCTGGATCGATTTAGTAATTTGCTACAACTGTAATATTATTTCCAATTTTCAGCAATTTATTTGAATTTTAGGATTTTACTTATAAATTTCGCTAATTGACATGTGTAGGGAAAGATAGAAAATAACTAGTGTATGCATGACCAATTAATCTGACTAAATAAATCTTATAGTGGCCACTTTGCATCACTCAAACCGAGAGGGCATGTTAGATTCATATGATAGAAAAATGGAGAATCGCTATGACATATGCCTCCTTGAATCCTACGGGAAATAAATCTACGGGAATTGGTAAAGCTAGGTGTGTGATGGTATCATAGGAAAGCTAAAGGAAATTTCTATAGAGATTGAGAGTGCATAGCATAGTTGTCACAGATGCATATGAATTTTTCCAGGAGGTCTAATCTCTTATTAGAAATCCTATAGGGTTGTACTAGTATAAGAAAACAATACATAGAAATTTTGGAGGATTCAATTCTTCAAATCAAACAAGCTATATATGGGGGAAATCATATCCTTCGATTCGTACAATTTGTATAGGAGTTATGTAGGATTTGACTATAGGATTTGAATATTTGTACGGTTGTGTAATATTTTTACCCAGATCAATTCACATACCACCGGTTATGTATTTTTTTGGGCTATAGAAATAGGAGGTGTGGTATATTTGATGTGTGTAGAGATAATCTCACCATCTTATAGACACCCCTAACATTTCGAGCAAACAAAAAAATCTATACCACTAACTACCTCTCGTCCTACACTCAATTCCTACACAACCAAACAACAAAAATTGGCTATCCTAGGCAGGTGGTTGGGGATACTCTCATCCCATAAACCTATCCCCTAAACCAAACAACCCCTAATAGGGAGGGAAGGAAAACCTAGTACTCTGATACTGTACAAAAACACATAAAGTAATCTGGAACCATCCACATAGAATCAACGGGCCAGAGCAGATGCCTTCTTTAGGAAGGGTCTTGCGCGGAAGCCAAGAAATCCTCTGCGTCGACAATCTGCTGTATCAGTAAAATTGACCATCATAGCGGAACATTGATGGAGCCACTACAATGCGTCCAAATCAGGGTATAGTCTTGTCATATCAATGGCCATGTCAGTTTTACCAGATATAATCCATCCGTTAGCTAGTACTACTACTCTAGAGGCTTCTACAACCATCTTGTACGCCACATGCAGAAGTTGTACAGTACTACGACTACTATCGAGTATCGACTAGTCCGATCACGTCCAGGTCGCAACTACTAAAAAATGGCCGTAAAGAAAATACAGAAGTAGGATGGGGCCACGACAAAAGACATATCATATCAGCATGTATAGCATCTCGTTTGCAACTAGTTGCACCCGCATCCTATTATCGGATATCACACTTTTGCACTTTTAAAAAATATGAAGAAAATCAAAACTTGGACACATATTATGTTGTGTATTGCTCCACGCCTCCACAGGTCACAAATGAGTATGCATCTGTGAAGTTTCATAAAAAAAATGAAATTTTCTAGCTTGCACAAAAAAGACAAATGATATGTGAATAGTTAAGGAATATTATTAACTTTGGTCTTTTCTTTTTCCCACAAATCACATATGGTCACTTTTTGAAACAAATGTTTAGATGTGCACAAGACAACATAACCCGTGACTATGATTTGAATTTACATTTTTTTAGAAACTCGAAATGTGACATCCGATAATAAGGTGAGGGCTCAACTAGTTGCCAAATGTTTGCACTCATGACCATGCATCTGAATCTATCTACTAGACTACTACAACAACATACAAAATGCGCCAGTTTTGAACTAGACATGTAACAACAGTACTAACCGTTGGTCTCCAAAATATAACGCTTCTGATTAGAGGGATTCACGTCAAGAGATACCACAACAGCATACACTTCTTTCTAGAACCATCATGTAGCCATTATGTAGAAGAAGAAAAAAGCAGGGTCGCACCAATCTCACACGTCCCACTCGATAGTAAGAAAGGTTTCAAGTTATTGTTCCCATTTCTCAACTGGTCATACCTATTTCGATGGTGTAACCTACGTAGTATAAGTTATATATTAGTTGTATGGAAAGTTTGAGCAACATTTAGAACATAATTTTGTACTCCTAATTGGTCCAACATGCTAAGATTGGGCCGCTGTATGAGAGACGGAGTGGGAAACGAGTGGGGCGCTGTATGAGAGACGGAGTGGGGGTGTAATAGGTACTATAGTAAGACGGCGAGACGGCGAGGTCAGAGTGATTAAGACTAGTCACAATGGGAAGTACGTAGTACGTAGTATCATACACTACTAGTTTATGATACTACCTCACAATGCATAGTATCATAATATGGTATCATACTTATGTCATATTTAAAGTTTTGTAGAATCTCAATGCAAATGTGTGTACATGATGTATTTGTCATGAAGTTTTCTAAGTTTTCTAGGTTTATGTGTTATGATACTACTCTCATCTCTCACCTCATTAATTGATGTGACACATTAGATTTTTGCCAACATGGTATGTATGATACTACTTATGATACTCCCATTGGGGCTAGTCTAAAGTGTTCGACGGTTACATCTAAGACGGCGAGACGGCGAGGTCAAAGTGATTAAAGTGTTCGACGGTTACCAAGGCATCTAGGATACCTTAAAAGCACTTTTTCTGATGTTGATCAAATTGTACTCTAAAATTGTCACTGGACAACAGGCCGGCCTATTTCAAACTTGTTTGAATGAGCGAAAATAGTTAGAAATCTAGAAAATTTGTCACTTCAATGAATTTTCATCCTTTAACGTTTACTTAATTTGAAAAACGAATGGGGACGTTTGCCATAAAGGGACAATCATTTCTACAAAAAAGAATAAGATGGAAAGTCTCACAATGTTATTTATCATGACAACATTGACAATGTCACAACCGTGGGGTGATTAGGGAATCCACTCCGCTAGAAAAAACAAACTTATATAAGGCATGTGTGGCAATGCTGTTTGTCTACCTTATACAAATATCTCGATGTGCATCTATATATGGATTTTATTTCCCAACTTTAGATGATCAGTTTTTAGTTCACCATTTAATTAGAATTCATAATTTTTGGGAATAAAATACTTGGAGGTACCATGCAAGTGTGGTACCACAAACAAAGCCCAAACATGGGTCCCAATAGTACAACATAGCGCGCATAGGAAGTTTGAGCAAATTTGAAACCAACCAAATGAGGTAGAAACAAATCAAAAAAAGTTGTGAAACATGTGCATGGAGCCATCACATGACATGTACTTACTACTAACAAGTAAAAAATATAAAACCCTATCATACATAGAGGTTTGGGGTGAAGTATTATTCACACACATATACAATAAATATGGACTGCTTTTGGCTTTCTACCCATTAATTTGAGCAAGCTTCATGCAGTGTCCACTTCAAACTTGACAACATTGGAACCATAGCTGCTTGAGTTCGCCTCGCTAGCCGCGCCTCTTCCCATATGTAAGCTTAATTAATTGGTTACACTACGAAAACCACAGTCAACTTCTGAATAATGCATGCATTGCCCCCCTTTGCACATATGCAACTTTGCAAAGTAGGGATTTTTGGTTTACCACACATTAGTGTGTTGTTTTCTTTTTATTAGGACCCCTGTATGGTAGCCACATTTTTTCAAAGCCAAAGTGTGGTTAGCCCAAAAAAAAAGCTAGTATGGCTAGCAACCAAATTGTGGCTTAAAATATTAAAGCCAAACTTTGGCAAAACTTTGTAAAAAAAGTTGAGTCTATGAAAAATGGACCATACATGCAATAAAGTGTGATAAGCCAAATTGTGGCAAAAACCAAACACATGCCAAATAAACTATATGGCTGCCAAATTTTGGCTTCTTGGCAAATTGTGGCTAGGAACCAAACATGCCCTTGCTGGCCAAAGGGGTCCAAATAGGTGTTTTGTTTATTCGCTATCATGTGCAGTGTGTGCACAATACCATAAATCAAAATTTCATGGGTAGGCCAAACATGCATGCATGGTAGGCGAATCACCATTTCGAAGGTTAATTTGTCAAACTAGCTTACCATGAAACCATAAACTAAATCATTTGTACTCCAATTAATTAAGTTCGGATATGAATGGTGGTCATCAACCAAACTAATAAGAATTCAAAATTTGGGATGATATAGGGATGTGCCCTATTGTTGTGGAATCAGAAAAAAACGAAAATGTGGGTTGCATCCAAGTATAGTAGCTCAGAAGTCGATTGCCAAGAAGTTTTTGCCTAAATTTGAAATAAAGCCAAAATGAGGTTCAAACTTATTGAAATCAGCAAGCAAGGCAATCACGAAGTCGCCAATTACTACTTTTATCTAAGAAAAACAACAAACATCATGGCATGCAAATATTCTTGAGAAGCAGAATCATTAAATATATATTTTGGAACCATGCATGTTGGACATTGATTCGCTTCTTGCCACATGGGTGAGCTAGCTTGGTTACCGCAAGAACCATGCATGGCGAACTTTTGAATCATGACCCATTTTTTAAGAGATCAATGAAAAACTTCTTATTTTCAACTATACTTTGCCAAATACAGTTTTTTTGATTTTCCACATAAAGTATTTTCATTTTTATTGGCCGAATTAAGGGGGGCAAAATTAAAAGGATGTATTTGTGAAGTGGCTACCGCGTGTATTGCACACTACCACCTATACAATTTTCACAAGCGGGTGACATGGTTGGATGGCCATGCATTTCCATGGTTTGTTGGATTATCTCATCATGTAGTATATAATAAATTAATTTTGTAAATATTTTTCAATTCAACTATTAACGATGGTTATATTACAACTCAAATAAATTGGGAAAATACTGGGATTCGCCTCCCTAGAATCAATCTTTCCCATCCATTTCCTATCAACTGACTATAGGGAGTACTACTACTAGATTTAAATGGTGGTTGGAGTTAATTCCTCGACCTCATCGCAGTATTATTCCCATCTGTCCCCACTAAACAACCCCTGGCGGTTCGTTCCCCCCGCATTTCGGCAAGTTCCAAAACCCCATTGTTTGCGTTGCTCTCCTCCCTCCCCGAATCCCTCCGACAGCTGACGCCTTCAACGCACATGGCCGACGGCGGCCTGTTTACGCTAAAGAGGAGTCGTTCCCCATGGGACGACCAAGGTGAACGTGGTCACGAATGACCCTTCCGTTCTCGAGCGCACCCTCGAGATGTACGAACAAAGTCTAGAGGACATGCCCAGGTTCTCTGCCTCGACCTAGAATACACTTCTTTCGTAAGTACCGCCGCGCTCATTGGCCATGGACGACTCACGTCCTGTACCATTTCTGCAGGTATGTTCTTCACATGCCTTCCTTTATCCTTTTGTTTTTTAATATAGAAACTCTTCCTTTATCTTGGATCTGCTTTTTTATTTCGAAATAGACTAGGTTCTAACTTGTATGAAAACACGAACAAACTAACTTGTATGAAAAATATGGTCTGGAACGTAATATCCAACAAACTTGTATAATTTTTTTGGATTTACCACGATATCTAGTTTCATGATTTTGGTACTCAAAATTTGCACAAATTTCATGTACTCATACTCAACGATAATCGGCATGGATGTCAAGATATTAACATATAGTAACTGAATCTTAACTTGACACTTAAATAATTAGATCATATAGTTTCAACAATAATTCATGTTATTTTGATGTGTATCACTGATGCAAAATCATTGTTTCACCGCAACAAGTATACAGTTTACTGGAAGAAAATATGTGTACTATTTCAGCATATACGATCTTACAAGATTTTTTGTTAACATGCAGGTGTCCTGATAAGACTGGAGAATTCCTTCAACATAAAGGAATTTGTTTCACAACTATTGACATCAAGGGTGACTCTAGAAGGTTTGCTAGAGATGGTATTAAAATTCCAACAAATTGGATTCATTATATGATCAATTTCAATGGTCCTGGCATAAGATGGCAGTGATTTGGCAACATCACTGGACCAGAAGCTTTAGCTAGCAGCCATTCAATGGGAGTGCATACCATTGCCTAAAGTAGTGTTAGGCAGATGGATTGAGGTATTAGTTGGTTGGTGCTTTCAAAACAATGATGGACAACTGTACAACTTCAGGAAGTGGTTTGCCCTGCGGCTAGCGTTTCCCTATCTCGTGCGAGAGGAAGCTTTGTCTCACAACCACTGCTTTTGCTTTTCTTACCATTGATCCGAAGAATATGCCACCATGGATAAAGGACCTGTGCGAGCCTACTTCGGGGTCTCGTGGGATGGCGGTTCACATGGTGAGCAAGCTAGGGCAACGGCTTGATGTGGTGAGCTAGCAAGGGCAGGGCCTGTATCTGGTTGGGAAGCTCCAACAAGGATTCCCGACACACTAAGTGCGAACGAGTGCAGAACTTGACCGCCAACCCATGGGAGGCAGGTACAAGCGGCACCGGCAAGCGCATCAAGAGGGATGATGATAATTGGTGAACTAGGCTGGCGTTATATGTTTCCAAGATTGTACATAAGTTTAGAATTATGAACTGGTAGTATTGTTTAGGTGATGTAATTACTTTTGCAACAATGTGTATGAGGTTTCAGAACCACGCATCCTTATTTAAACATGTTTAAAACATGAAAATGAAAAGGTAAGCATGCATCCTTCTTAGTCCATGGGTAGGGAAATTCTTCACCAAAGATTTCATTCTCTCCCATGCTTGAGCAACATGTTCATTATCTAATTGCTTAAAATTCATTATGCTACTTCTCAAAGATATAATTTTAGCTGAGGATAATATCTACCAATAAAAGCATCCTTACATTTAGTCCATGAATCAATACTATTTCTGGCGAGATAGTGATACGGTAAGACGCGTCCGTTGGGAACCCCAAGAGGAAGGTGATGATGCGCAGCAAGTTTTCCTCAGAAAGAAACCAAGGTTTATCTAACCAGGAGGAGCCAAGAAGCACGTCGAAGGTTGATGGCAGCGGATGTAGTGCGGCGCAACACTGTGATTCCGGAGCGCCAACGTGGAACCTGCACAACACAACCAAAGTACTTGTCTCAACGAAACAAAGTTGAGGTTGTCAATCTCACGCTTGCTGTAACAAAGGATTAGATGTATAGTGTGGATGATGATTGTTTGCAAAGAACAAGAAAACAAGTATTGCAGAGATTGTATTCAATGTAAAAGAATGGACTGGGTCCACAGTTCACTAGAGGTGTCTCTCCCATAAGATAAACAGCATGTTGGGTGAACAAATTACAGTCGGCAATTGACAAACAGAGGGCATGACCATGCACATACATGATATGATGAGTATTGTGAGATTTAATTGGGCATTACGAAAAGTACATAGACCGCTATCCAAACATGCATCTATGCCTAAAAAGTCCACCTTCGTGTTATCATCCTAACCACTTCAGTATTAAGTTGCAAAACAACAGACAATTGCATTAAGTATGGTGCGTAATGTAATCAATAACTACATCCTCGGACATAGCATCAATGTTTTATCCCTAGTGGCAACAAGACATCCACAACCTTAGAACTTTGTCACTGTCACAGATTTAATGGAGGCATGAACCCACTATCGAGCATAAATACTCCCTCTTGGAGTTAAGAGCAAAAACTTGGCCAGAGCCTCTACTAATAAAAGAAGAGCATGCAAGATCATAAACAACACATAGGTAATAGATTGATAATCAACATAACATAGTATTCTCTATCCATCGGATCCCGACAAACACAACATATAGAATTTACGTATAGATGATCTTGATCATGTTAGGCAGCTCACAAGATCCGACAATGAAGCACATGAGGAGAAGACGACCATCTAGCTACCGGTTATGGACCCATAGTCCAGGGTGAACTACTCACTCATCACTCCGGAGGCGACCATGGCGGTGAAGAGTCCTCGGAGATGATTCCCCTCTCGGCAGGTGCCGGAGGCGATCTCCGAATCCCCCGAGATGGGATTGGCGGCGGTGTCTCCGGAAGGTTTTCCGTATCGTGGCTCCTGCTGGGGGTTTCGCGACGAAGGCTTTAAGCAGGCGGAAGGGCAACGCGGGGGGCCACACGAGGGCCCCACACACCAGGGCCGCGCGGCCAAGACCTGGGCCGCGCCGCCCTGTTGTGGCGGCGCGTGGCCCCACTTCCTTTCCCCTTCCTGGAAGCTTCGTGCAAAAGGACCGGCGCTGATTTTTTCCAATTCCGAGAATATTTCCTTACTAGGATTTCTGAAACCAAAACAGCAGAAAACAGCAATCGGCTCTTCGCATCTCGTTAATAGGTTAGTGCTGAAAATGCATAAATACGACATATAATGTGTATAAAACATGTAGATATCATCAATAATGTGGCATGGAACATAAGAAATTATCGATACGTCGGAGACGTATCAGCATCCCTTAGTCCTGCTCGTCCCGAGCAGGTAAACAATAACAAAGATAATTTCTGGAGTGACATGCCATCATAACCTTGATCATACTATTGTAAGCATATGTAATGAATGCAGCGATCAAAACAATGGTAATGACATGAGTAAACAACTGAATCATAAAGCAAAGACTTTTCATGAATAGTACTTCAAGACAAGCATCAATAAGTCTTGCATAAGAGTTAACTCATAAAGCAATAAATCAAAGTAAAGGTATTGAAGCAACGCAAAGGAAGATTAAGTTTCAGCGGTTGCTTTCAACTTGTAACATGTATATCTCATGGATATTGTCAACATAGAGTAATATAACAAGTGCAATATGCAAGTATGTAGGAATCAATGCACATTTCACACAAGTGTTTGCTTCTTGAGGTGGAGAGAAATAGGTGAACTGACTCAACATAAAAGTAAAAGAAAGGCCCTTCGCAGAGGGATGCATTGATTGCTATATGTGTGCTAGAGCTTTGGTTTTGAAAACAAGAAACAATTTTGTCAACGGTAGTAATAAAGCATGTGTATCATGTAAATTATATCTTACAAGTTGCAAGCCTCATGCATAGTATACTAATAGTGCCCGCACCTTGTCCTAATTAGCTTGGATTACCGGGATTATCGCAATACACATGTTTTAACCAAGTGTCACAAAGGGGTACCTCCATGCCGCCGTACAAAGGTCAAGGAGAAAGCTCGCATTTGGATTTCTCGCTTGATTATTCTCAACTTAGACATCCATACCGACAACATAGACAACAGATAATGGACTCCTCTTAATGCATAAGCATTTAGCAACAATTAATGTTCTCATGAGATTGATGATATATGTACAAAACTGAAACTTCCACCATGATTCATGGCTTTAGTTAGCGGCCCAATGTTCTTCTCTAACAATATGCATGCTCTAACCAATAAATGAGTGGTAAATCTCCCTTACTTCAGACAAGACGGACATGCATAGCAACTCACATGATATTCAACAAAGAGTAGTTGATGGCGTCGCCAGGAACATGGTTATCGCACAACAAGCAACTTAATAAGAGATAAAGTGCATAAGTACATATTCAATACCACAATAGTTTTTAGGCTATTTGTCCCATGAGCTATATATTGCAAAGGTAAAGAATGGAAATTTTAAAGGTAGCACTCAAGCAATTTACTTTGGAATGACGGAGAAATACCATGTAGTAGGTAGGTATGGTGGACACAAATGGCATAGTGGTTGGCTCAAGGATTTTGGATGCATGAGAAGTATTCCTCTCGATACAAGGTTTAGGCTAGCAAGGTTATTTGAAACAAACACAAGGATGAACCTGCAGCAAAACTTACATAAAAGACATATTGTAAACATTATAAGACTCTACACCGTCTTCCTTGTTGTTCAAAACTCAATACTAGAAATTATCTAGACTTTAGAGAGACCAAATATGCAAACCAAATTTAGCAAGCTCTAGGTGTTTCTTCATTAATAGGTGCAAAGTATATGATGCAAGAGCTTAAACATGAGCACAACAATTGCCAAGTATCAAATTATTCAAGACATTTTAGAATTACTACATGTAGCATTTCCCAATTCCAACCATGTAAAAATTTAACGAAGAAGATTCAACCTTCACCATGAATACTATGAGTAAAGCCTAAGGACATATTTGTCCATATGCAACAGCGGAGCGTGTCTCTCTCCCACACAATGAATGCTAGGATCCATTTTATTCAAACAAAAATAAAAACAAAAATAAACCGACGCTCCAAGCAAAGCACATAAGATGTGATGGAATAAAAATATAGTTTCAGGGAAGGAACCTGATAATGTTGTCGATGAAGATGGGGATGCCTTGGGCATCCCCAAGTTTAGACGCTTGAGTCTTCTTAAAATATGCAGGGGTGAACCGCCGGGGCATCCCCAAGCTTAGAGCTTTCACTCTCCTTGATCATATTGTATCATCTCCCTCTCTTGATCCTTGAAAACTTCCTCCACACCAAACTCGAAACAACTCATTAGAGGGTTAGTGCATAATAAAAATTCACATGTTCAGAGGTGACACAATCATTCTTAACACTTCTGGACATTGCATAAAGCTACTGGACATTAATGGAACAAAGAAATGCATCCACCATAGCAAAAGAGGCAATGCGAAATAAAAGGCAGAATCTGTCAAAACAGAACAGTCCGTAAAGATGAATTTTATTGAGGCACCAGCCTTGCTCAAATGAAAATTCCCAAATTGAATGAAAGTTGCGTACATATCTGAGGATCACGCACGTAAATTGGCATATTTTTCTGAGCTACCTACAGAGAGGCGGGTCGAAATTCGTGACAGCAAAGAAATCTGTTTCTTCGCAGTAATCCAAATCTAGTATGAACCTTACTATCAACGACTTTACTTGGCACAACAATGCACAAAACTAAGATAAGGAGAGGTTGCTACAGTAGTAAACAACTTCCAAGACTCAAATATAAAACAAAAATACTGTAGTAAAAACATGGGTTGTCTCCCATAAGCGCTTTTCTTTAACGCCTTTCAGCTAGGCGCAGAAAGTGTATATCAAGTGTTATCAAGAGAAGAAGCATCAACATCATAACCAGGGGTATTGGGAATTTTATCAATTTTAGGCCTATAATAATTCTTTGGTTTAGGCACCTTAGAGACATACATGAATTTTTGCTCTTTACCCACATAAGCTTTCTCCTTATATTTAAGAGAAGAAAAAGTTGAACCCAAGGTTCCCACAGCTTTTCAAGTTCGCCAATCCTATTGATTTGATTATCATGGACAACACAAGTTCCTAGGACACTAATTCTTTCATCAATTCCTCCTAAGGATTTATCAAGTTCATCAGTTTTATCAAGTAACATTTCCAATTTAGTTTCAACACATGGAAATTTTTTCTCTATGGTTTCCAATTTTTTCATAACATCCTCAAGAGAGATTTCAATTTTAGTTTCATTAACAGGTGGTATTCCAACTAGACTCTCAATGATGCAACTAGCTTCTAAAGCAGGAGTACCTAGGAAATTACCCCCCGAAAGAGTATCAAGAACATACCTATTCCAACTAGATATACCAACATAAAAGTTCCTAAGTAGGATAATAGTGGAGTGTTTCTTAGTGCACCTATGATGAGCATCACTAATTCTATACCAAGCATCTTTAAAACTTTCTCCACCTTGTTGTTTAAACGAACGAACTTCAACTTCAGGATTACTCATTTTAGCAGTAGTAAATAAAGCAAACTAGATAAAGTAAATGCAAGTAACTAATTTTTTTGTGTTTTTGATATAGAGTGCAAGACAAGAAATAAAGTAAAAGCTAGCAACTAATTTTTTTGTGTTTTGATATAATGCAGCAAACAAAGTAGTAAATAAAATAAAGCAAGACAAAACAAAGTAAAGAGATTGGATTGTGCGACTCCCCTGCAGCGTGTCTTGATCTCAACCGGCGCCAGAAAATATGCTTGATACGCGTACATCACGCGTCCGTTGGGAACCCCAAGAGGAAGGTGTGATGCGTATACAGCAAGTTTTCCCTCAAAGAAACCAAGGTTTATCGAACCAGGAGGAGCCAAGAAGCACGTCGAAGGTTGATGGCGGCGGGATGTAGCGGTGCAACACGGATTCCCGCCAACGTAGAACCCGCACAACACACCAAAGTACTTTGCCCCAACGAAAAAATGAGGTTGTCAATCTCACCGGCTTGCTGTAACAAAGGATTAGATGTATAGTGTGGATGATGATTGTTTGCAAAGAATAGTAAAACAAGTATTGCAGTAGATTGTATTCGATGTAAAAGAATGGACCGGGTCCACAGTTCACTAGAGGTGTCTCTCCCATAAGATAAACAGCATGTTGGGTGAACAAATTACGCAATTGACAAATAGAGAGGGCTTTACCATGCACATACATGATATGATGAGTATTGTGAGATTTAATTGGGCATTACGACAAAGTACATAGACCGCTATCCAGCATGCATCTATGCCTAAAAAGTCCACCTTCAGGTTATCATCCGAACCCCTTCCGTATTAAGTTGCAAAACAACAGACAATTGCATTAAGTATGGTGCGTAATGTAATCAATAACTACATCCTCGGACATAGCATCAATGTTTTATCCCTAGTGGCAACATCACATCCACAACCTTAGAACTTTCACTGTCCCACATTTAATGGAGGCATGAACCCACTATCGAGCATAAATACTCCCTCTTGGAGTTAAGAGCAAAAACTTGGCCAGAGCCTCTACTAATAACGGAGAGCATGCAAGATCATAAACAACACATAGGTAATAGATTGATAATCAACATAACATAGTATTCTCTATCCATCGGATCCGACAAACACAACATATAGAATTACGATAGATGATCTTGATCATGTTAGGCAGCTCACAAGATCCAACAATGAAGCACATGAGGAGAAGACGAACATCTAGCTACTGCTGGACCCATAGTCCAGGGGGTGAACTACTCACTCATCACTCCGGAGGCGACCATGGCGGTGAAGAGTCCTCCGGGAGATGATTCCCCTCTCCGGCAGGGTGCCGGAGGTGATCTCCTGAATCCCCCGAGATGGGATTGGCGGCGGCGGCGTCTCAGGAAGGTTTTCCGTATCGTGGCTCTCGGTCGGGGTTTCGCGACGAAGGCTTTAAGTAGGTGGAAGGGCAACGGGGGCCACACGAGGGCCCCACACACCAGGGCCGCGCGGCCAAGACCTGGGCCGCGCCGCCCTGTTGTGGCGGCGCCTCGTGGCCCCACTTCCTTTCCCCTCGGTCTTTTGGAAGCTTCGTGCAAAAATAGGACCCTGGGCGTTGATTTCGTCCAATTCGAGAATATTTCCTTACTAGGATTTCTGAAACCAAAAACAGCAGAAAAACAACTGGCTCTTCGGCATCTCGTTAATAGGTTAGTGCCGGAAAATGCATAAATACGACATATAATGTATAAAACATGTAGATATCATCAATAATGTGGCATGGAACATAAGAAATTATCGATACGTCGGAGACGTATCAGATAGCAACCAATCTTTAGCTCTTCCTCTTAAAGAGAAAGGAAACAATTTTAATTTTATAATGTCACCATCTACATCCTTATACTTTTGCATTTCACAAAGTTCAACAAAATTATTCAGATGGGCAGCAACATCATCAGAACTAACACCAGAAAATTGCTCTCTCATAACAAGATTTAGTAAAGCATGTTTAATTGCATTAATTAGTTGACACGTCCGTTGGGAACCCCAAGAGGAAGGTCTGATGCGCACAACAGTAAGTTTTTCCCTCAGTAAGAAACCAAGGTTATCGAACCAGTAGGAGTCAAGGAACACGTGAAGGTTGTTGGTGTCGGAGTGTAGTGCGGCGCAACACCAGGGATTCCGCGCCAACGTGGAACCTGCACAACACAATCAAAGTACTTTGCCCCAACGTAACATGTGAGGTTGTCAATCTCATCGGATTGCTGTAAACAAAGGATTAGATGTATAGTGTGGATGATGATGGTTGTTTGCGAAGAACAGTAAAGAACAATTGCAGTAGATTGTATTTCAGATGTAAAGAATTGGACCGGGGTCCATAGTTCACTAGTGGTGTCTGTTGACTGCCAAAACCCACCGGCGGGCAGCGGCCTGTCAACACGGTAGAGCCGGGAAGAGCCTAGAGCTGCGGCTGGCTGAGACCCCTCCGAGCGACGGCCCGCAATGCTCTTCCGGTCACACGCGGCGATGCGGGGCGTGCCACCGACCTATACCTGGTCGGAAGGTGATGGGGATGCCTCGCTAGTTCCTGCATGGCATACACGTAAACATTAAATACGAGCCTCGATCGGCTCTCTTATCCCGTGAATCGGCTCAAAGAGCCGATCCACCCGTGATTCGTGCGGGTGCACGAATACTTGGTGATCCCGCTGATCAAGATAAAGCTAATGAGATCTACGACGATTTAGGGTTTTCACCGCATAATCGGATCATCCTACTCCAGGTTGGGCCTCGCGGCCACGCACGTGCTCGTAAGCCGATCCTAAACAAGGCCAAACGACCAACATGACGTTGATCCTCGGAACATCCTGTTTAGGATTTGCGAACGCCACCCTACGTGCCACTGGATCCCCCCCTTTGTAAGGCCTAACTATTGCAGATATTAAACTAATCCTTGCAAGGAGCAATCGTAACGGATCAGATCTACTAAATAAAGAACAAGCAGGTGCCGCCCCCACACCTAAGATAGGTGTGAGGGCGGCTAGACATGCAAGGGTTGCACTACGTAAGCATGTTATACGAAGAACTATGCTAACCCTAACACATCTATGATAACTACGTTGCCCGCCATCAAAGACGCTTCAGTACGGGCAACGCATGAACAACGTGGAGCTTGTGCTGCCTAGATCGCAAGATGCGATCTAGGCGCATGTCGCTTACCGATTGAAACCCTCGAGACGAAGGAGTTGGCGATGCGCCGAGATTGGTTTGTTTTGGGGTGAACGTTGTGTTGTTGTTTATTCCATAAACCCTAGATACATATTTATAGTCCGGGGGACTTTCTAATGTGGGTGCACTAAACCGTACACGAGTAAGATTCTATCTCTAAACTAAGATGCGATCTAATAAGTTACAGATACACGGGCAATTAAGCCCAACTTGGTATAAAAGGCCGATCTTCGTGTTCTCTCCATATATAACCTTCAAGCTTATCTTGATCGTGGCCCACCTCCGATTTGGTCAAATTCTGGTGATAACACATGCCCCCCTGGTTTTGGAAATAACATTTCCAAAATCATCACGCTTCCTTCGTCGGGTCATGTCATGATATAGCAGAGTCGTCGCGGCATCCGTCATCATTACGCATTGTCAGCTCTTCTGGAAAACTCAATAGCTCCGCATCACCTCCTTGGAAACTGTAATGGCGTTAAATTTCCGCCAAGCTCCCCATTACTCGACCGTGCTAATTGATCCACCCTCTTCACCCTCTGATCTGGCCACCGACCTTTCTTTCCAATCTATTCCCCCAAGTGAGCCAATGTTGGAGTCCGAGTGGGGCTTTCGTGAGGACGATGACGATGACGCGGAGGAAGAAAAACTCCAGTCAAGGGCTAGAGCAGCGGTGACGAGGCATTCTCCGGAAACAGTGCTGGTGACAGCTACGATGCTGACGACGAAGGCAGCAAGGACTAGTGACATAGCACCAGCAAGATGCGAGCAATCGGCTCTTCTTCTGTTCCTCATCGGCTCTTCATTGCAACAAACCCTCCTCTGTTAATGAAGAAGTATTCTCCAATCAATTGCTTTGCCGATGGTCAAAGTCACGCAGTTTCCAAAGAGAGCCGATGGCATTGCATCGGTCTCTATTATAAAAATACGAGGAAAGTCGACCTAGCCGCCCTTCCAAACGGTAACCTGCGACCTCCATCGGAAAAGGCGAACTCAGATCCCCAAATCGCCGCCTGAGCAGCTCCAACCCACGACAGATCTCGCCACGCCGCCCCGGCTCCTTCAACGCATCCCATGGCGGAATCATCCAACACCGATACCACAGCTTCCGGACTGAAGGTAATCTTCAACCCCCTCTCGCTGTTCGACTTGACATGAGATTAATGGCAAACACCTGAATTAATGTTTCGCTCCGCTACTGATTTAGGCTTCAGATATCCTCCTGCCACACCCTTCTCTTGCGAATTCGATGTGCCTTGGTCCTCGTTCTTCTGAGAGTCCTGCCCTGTTAATTTCGTGCGAAGCTAACAGAATCCCCTTTGTGAGCCAAAACCTAGATCTAACTCCGACTGCCTACGAGCCTGGCCTAATCCCCTGAAGGTTGGGTGGCATGGTACAATAGAGTATCAAAATCCCACTATGCCACTTGGGAAACCATAGGGATAGCCGATGCCCTGTCATTATCATTATCTCCTCTTGAGAAGAACGAGAACATCTTGAAAACCATAGGCTACTTCTGGTCTGATGCACTGAACTGCTTCATGTTTGGTCATGGCCCTATGACACCAACCTTACTGGATGTGGCCATGATCACGGGGCTGGACATTGCATCCCCCACCCTTCTGCATTCAAACTGCCAAAAGTTCCTTTCACCCTCTCCTCCAAAAAAGAGTGTACCAGCTGGGGTGCCTACCTCAATCGTTATATGAAAAACAAAGGCCCCGTGACAGAAAGGGAGCACACAGCCTTTCTGAATTTCCCGGCTGGAGCACTTCATATTCTGTGGCCCATCACTTGCTCCTACCAAGAATTACCTCTCCCTGGCTTATGAACTTGCTAAAGGCACCCAACTCGGCCTAGGCAAACTATTCCTTGGAGAGATTTATCGATCCCTCCAACCGATGTCTCACAAATGTTCCATCGAAAGACACAAACTGGCGGCCCCTGGTGGTTCATTCAATGTGGGCACAACTATACTTCCAAACCAAATACCAGACTTCCCACCACCGACCACCGCACTTTTCCGGATGTGAATGGAAAGGAAATCCGATGCACCAGCTACGGCCAAGCCCTATATGGTCTCCCGGGCAGCAGGCTGATCCCCAAGGAAGCAGCAGGGTGGTTCAAGATTTTCTTCCAAGGTCTGGACAACCCCCTGTTTGATCCTTATACTGAATCGGCAAACTTTGAAAACCCCGTCTCTTTCCGATTGGGTGACCTTGCCGATGACGCCGGCACACAGCATTTGTACTCCATCATGATTCGCCCTTGCTTCCTCCCTGTTGGCATGAGTACCTCAAACCGGATCACAAAGCCTGGTTATGAGTGCTACCAACCGGTAGTGGCAGCCCGACAGCTTGGTCTCGGACAGGTGCCTCCACACTTCTTCTTACATCATCTGACAGCAAGTAGAGCTGACTGCCTGACACCATCACCGCCCAAAGGTGTTATACCTTCTTTGATGCTTTGGCCATCCCAATTCCTCACGACCTCCGCTTCTCCTTCACCACCGATGGTTTTGAAACTTGGTGGTCCATGTGGAAGACCCACGTCTTCCAGAAGGCTCTAGGACCGTTGCTGAAAGAGCTCGACGCCGAGTATGACATCCCTGCAGACCAGGTACCATCAAGCATTTCCTGTACCCGCCTCATGGTGATTATCTGTGACCTAACCCTTTCTCCTGGCAGCAACAAGATGGTCCGGCTCCCACTCAAGCTGACGGTTCCCCTTTCGTATTCCTCCCCCCCGCACCGTGGTTCTCTTCGCGAACTCGCCACCTCTCGAAGAAAGTCATACAGGTCACGATTTCACCGAAATCGGCCAAGGGTAAAGCATTTTCGGGACCGTTGCCCCCGAGCCTCGATCAGCGAGACGTCGGTGAGGAAGGTGGCTGAGAAAAACCCAAGCGTAAAGCTCACGAAAGCTTGCATGTAAGTCGGTCCCGACCCTGCAGACACCTGTCTGCTTTCAATCATTCGTTTATGATACGCTCGTGTCCTTCCCTACAGCCCTCCACTGAAGGAACCTCCAGTGGAGCCGAGGAAACCAGTCAAGGGGACTCAAGCTCGGGCAATTCCGAGAGGTCCACCACCCAAAGCCAGACGGCTTCACCAGCGCCGGCTCTTAAAGAAAAGTTGATCACTGAACCTCCTGCCCCCCAAGCCCCGAACAGATCGGGGTCACGTACAAAAAAGCGTTGTGTCAAAAGGGCTCGCAAGAACCCACGACCCTCTTCGTCAAGCCAGGAGGTCTCAAATGTAATCATCTTCTTGATCATACTTAATGCTTTTCCCGTCGTCACATATAGATCGGCTAATAATTTCCTCTTGCAGGCCGAAGGAACTTCTAGCGGAGACGTTGAGGAGATACAGATTCCGTCCGCCACTCTGGACCTGGCCACCCCGGCGGTGACGGCTGCCCAAATGGTTAAACCATCTCAGTCCACAGAAAAGCCGATCGTCGCTGCATCGGCTGTTCCCCCTTCCTTGGGAGAGGTATGTCTTTCCTTCTTGGTCCCATCAATTCCACCATTGCCTGCTAAACTCACTTTGTTTGCCCTGCCAGGGTTATGATCTTTCGAGTTTGCTTTCGTTCGATCCAGAATCCATCGAACCAACTTCTTCCAAGGCAGGTGGGGAGCCGATCCCTAGTACGGTCCGTGGTCCGCTCCAGCGCCTCAAAGATTTGCTTTCTGCCCCAACTGAGACCTTGATTGAAGATTCCGCGGAAGCCAAAGGCATCCTCGAGGACATCCAGCTTCATCTCCCTATGACCCTGCAAGTGAAGCTCTGGCCCGCTGTTACCCTGCCGGTCTTTAAGTCAAGGGTGCAATCGGCTCGCCAAAGGATTGCTCTTCGCCACTCCCAACTTCCGCTGAGGGCTGATATTGCCGAAAAATGTCGACGGCTCAATGAGAAGAAGGCTGCTCTGGACGCCAAGACGGATACCTCTGCTACTCGTGCTGAACTCGAGACCCTGCACAAGGAGCTGGAGGATCTTGAAGAGAGGGTAAAGGTGACCAAACAGCTCATCCAGGACAAGGAAGCCCTTGTTGCCCGTTCTCAAGACGAAGCAAAAGGCCTCACGGCCGGTCTGAAGACCGATCTGGCTGAAATCCGTACCCTGAGCAATCAGCTGGTGACGGGTAAGGACGAGGACGACAAGGCTGAGATTGCTGAGGCGGATCGCGTCCGTGTCGACGCCATTCTCGCCCTCGGTGTGTTTCTTCAGTAGGGCCTTCAGAGACAAATGATGTTTCATTGGACTGGATCTTTCTGTACTTGCTACAAATTTTTTTTTTTTTTTTACTGGCCGATTTTCCATCGGCTCCCGACATTTTCTTGCCCATGCGTCTGTCTGATAACCGCATGCACCTTCCCCGAGCCGAATCTGACAGGTGACTGCAGATATCGGCTTTGTATTATGTTAATGCGCCGTACTTGTACCTCGGCTCCGTTGAGATTCGTGTAGCCGACGTGGCCGCCGGTCGTTAGATCACCGTTGAAACCAAGCAGACCGTGTAGTGAGAATAATCTTGGCCGACTCGCTAGATCGAAGCGCTCCATGAAGGTTTCGTAACATCCCTCATGTAATGCTGGAGCACTAGGCTCCATCGGGAGGACGAGCACCGTGTTCGTAGCAGCCGATGTTTTCGTCATCGGCTTTCCTTTGCTCGATGTCCCACCGGGCGTGCCAGAATGTGTTGACTGCCAAAACCCACCCGGGCAGCCTGTCAACACGGTAGAGCCGGGAAGAGCCTAGAGCTGCGGCTGGTGAGACCCTCCGAGCGACGGCCCGCAATGCTCTTCTGGTCACACGCGGCGATGCGAAGTGCAAGGTGCCCACCGACCTATACCGGTCGGAAGGTGATGGGGATGCCTCGCTTAGTTCCGCATGGCATACACGTAAACATTAAATACGAGCCTCGATCGGCTCTCGGTTATCCGTGAATCGGCTCAAAGAGCCGATCCACCCGTGATTCGTGCGGGGTGCACGAATACTTGGTGATCCTGCTGATCAAGATAAAGCTAATGAGATCTACGACGATTTAGGTTTTCACCGCATAATCGGATCATCCTACTCCAGGTTGGGCCTCGCGGCCACGCACGGTGCTCGTAGCCGATCCTAAACAAGGCCAAACGACCAACATGACGTTGATCCTCGGAACATCCTGTTTAGGATTTGCGAACGCCACCCTACGTGCCACCTGGATCCTCCCCCTTTGTAAGGCCTAACTATTGCGATATTAAACTAATCCTTGCGAGCAAGGAGCAATCGTAACGGATCAGATCTACTAAATAAAGAACAAGCGGTGCCGCCCCACACCTAAGATAGGTGTGAGGGCGGCTAGACATGCAAGGGTTGCACTACGTAAGCATGTTATACGAAGAACTATGCTAACCCTAACACATCTATGATAACTACGTTGCCCGCCATCAAAGACGCTTCAGACGGGCAACGCATGAACGTGGAGCTTGTCGCCTAGATCGCAAGATGCGATCTAGGCAGCATGTCGCTTACCTGATTGAAACCCTCGAGACGAAGGAGTTGGCGATGCGCCGAGATTGGTTTGTTTTGGGGTGAACGTGTGTTGTTGTTTATTCCATAAACCCTAGATACATATTTATAGTCCAGGGGACTTTCTAATGTGGGCGTGCACTAAACCGTACACGAGTAAGATTCTATCTCTAAACTAAGATGCAATCTAATAAGTTACAGATACACGGGCAATTAAGCCCAACTTGGTATAAAAGGCCGATCTTCGTGTTCTCTCCATATATAACCTTCAAGCTTATCTTGATCGTGGCCCACCTCCGATTTGGTCAAATTCTGGTGATAACAGTGTCTCTCCCATAAGATAAACATATGTTGGGTGAACAAATTACAGTTGGGCAATTGACAAATAAAGAAGCCATAACAATGCACATACATATATCATGATGAGTACTATGAGATTTAATCAGGGCATTACGACAAAGTACATAGACCGGTATCCAGCATGCATCTATGCCTAAAAAGTCCACTTTCAGGTTATCATTCGAACCCCTTCTAGTATTAAGTTGCAAACAACAGCCAATTGCATTAAGTATGGTGCGTAATGTAATCAACACAAATATCCTTAGACAAAGCATTGATGTTTTATTCCTAGTGGCAACAACACATCCACAACCTTAGAACTTTCTGTCACTGTCCCAGATTCAATGGAGGCATGAACCCACTATCGAGCATAAATACTCCCTCTTGGAGTCACAAGTATCAACTTGGCCGAGCCTCTACTAGCAACGGAGAGCATGCAAGAACATAAACAACATATATGATAGATTGATAATCAACTTGACATAGTATTCAATATTCATCGGATCCCAACAAACACAACATGTAGCATTACAAATAGACGATCTTGATCATGATAGGCAGCTCACAAGATCTAACATGATAGCACAATGAGGAGAAGACAACCATCTAACTACTGCTATGAACCCATAGTCCAGGGGTGGACTACTCACACATCGATCCGGAGGCGATCATGGCGATGAAGAGACCTCGGAGATGATTCCCTCTCCGGGTGACGGAGGCGATCTCCTAAATCCCCGAGATGGGATTGGCGGCGGCGTCTCTGGAAGGTTTTCCGTATCGTGGCTCTCGGTACAGGGGGTATTCGCGACGAAGGCTTTAAGTAGGCGGAAGGGCGGAGTCGGAGGAGTCACGGGGGCCCCACACGCTAGGGCCGCGCGGGCCCTCTAGCCGCGCCGCCCTAGTGTGGCGGCGCCCCGTGGCCCCACTTCGTATCTCCGGTCTTCCGGAAGCTTCGTGGAAAAATAAGACCCCGGGCGTTGATTTCGTCCAATTCGAGAATATTTCCTTACTAGGATTTCGAAACCAAAAACAGCAGAAAACAACAATGACTCTTCGGCATCTCGTCAATAGGTTAGTGCCGGAAAATGCATAATAATGACATATAATGTGTATAAAACATGTGAGTATCATCATAAAAGTAGCATGGAACATAAGAAATTATAGATACGTTTGGGACGTATCATGGACTTTTTAGGCATAGATGCATGCTGGATAGCGGTCTATGTACTTTGTCGTAATGCCCTGATTAAATCTCATAGTACTCATCATGATATATGTATGTGCATTGTTATGTCTTCTTTATTTGTCAATTGCCCAACTGTAATTTGTTCACCCAACATGCTATTTATCTTATGGGAGAGACACCACTAGTGAACTGTGGACCCCGGTCCATTCTTTACATCTGTAATACAATCTACTGCAATACTTGTTCTTTACTGTTCTTTGCAAACAATCGTCATCATCCATACTATACATCTAATCCTTTGTTTACAGCAAGCCGGTGAGATTGACAACCTCACTGTTATGTTGGGGCAAAGTACTTTGATTGTGTTGTGCAGTTCACGTTGGCACCGGAATCCGGTGTTGCGCCGCACTACACTCCGCCACCAACAACCTTCATGTGTTCCTTGACTCCTACTGGTTCGATAACCTTGGTTTCTTACTGAGGGAAAACTTGCTGCTGTACGCATCACACCTTCCCCTTGGGGTTCCCAACGGACGTGTGTCTCACGCGCATCACACATCTGCGGTTACTTCTGTTGAAATAGGTTGGGCCGCCTGCAACACATCGAGTATTCATTTAAATCCTCTTCTCCTCTGTCGCCGTACCTCTTTATCCTTTGTGACGAGGCTTTCTCCGCGATGCTCCAACATGCAGAGGTGAATGGCACATTGGAAGGAATCCAACTCTGTCCCACGGCACCGAGGGTCAATCACCTCTTCTTCGCGGATGACTCACTCATTGTCATGAAAGCTACGGTACAAAGTGCCCAGAAGCTGCAAGAGATCCTGGCATTGTATGAAGCACAATCGGGTCAGATGATAAATAAGGAGAAGAGCTCAGCTTTTTCAGCAAGGGTACCAGACACAGAACTAAGAGAGCAGTCTTGTGTGCTTTAGGTATACCAAGAGAGTCAATGAATCAAAGATATCTTGGTCTACCTGTACATTTGGGGGCATCGAAGAAGGAGTTCGAGTACATAAAGGAGAAAATCTGGAGACGTATACAAGGATGGAAGGAGAAGCTCCTCTCTAAAGCGGGCAAAGAAATCCTTATAAAGGCGATTGCACAGGCCATCCCTAGTTATGCAATGTCATGTTTCGACTTGACGAAAGCTCTGTGTGAGGAGATTAGTGCTATGATTTGTCGTTATTGGTAGGATCAGCAAGAGGGGAAGAATAAATGCCATTGGTTGAGTTGGGAGAAGCTGTCGCGCAACAAGAGGGCCGGGGACCTGGGCTTTAGAGACTTATATATTTCAACTTCGCCATGCTGGCGCGGCAGAGCTGGCGTCTGCTGAAATGCCCGGAGTCTTTGTGTGCAACCATTCTTAAGGCAAAATATTTCCCTCTGAGCTCCATCCTGGAGGCTAGGCCGAAGCAGGGAATGTCGTACACCTGGAGAAGCATCCTTAAAGGCTGTGAGCTGATGAAGGAGGGCATCATCTGGCGGGTGGGAAACGGAGATTCTATCGCAGTTTGGGAAGATCCCTGGCTACCGAGAGGCACAACTCGGCGCCCTAGCTCCTACCGCGGTCAATCCATAGTCACGTGGGTGAGTGATCTCATAAACCCTGTAACATACCAATGGGATGAGGAGCTACTCCGGGATCATTTCAATATGGATGATGTGAAGGAGATCTTGATGATCCCGATACGACCAGAGATGGAAGACACGATAGCATGACACTATGACAATAAGGGGACCTTTACAGTGAAATCGGCATATCAGCTAGGGGTGAACTTGCGTGACGACGTCCTCAGCCGAAATGCTAGCTCTTCGGCAGGCTCCCTTGTACAACATCAAACATGGAGGAGCATTTGGAACCAGAAGCTGCCAGGGCGGGTCCTCATCTTCCTCTGGAGGTTTACACACAATAGCCTTCCTACAAAGCTCAATATCAAACGCAAAAAGGTTGAACTCGACACCAGGTGCCCTGTGTGCTGGCGGCTAGATGAAGATGGGGGGCATATATTTCTTCGATGCAAAGCGGTTAAGCTAGTCTGGCGGGCTCTTGACTGCGAGGACCTGCGTTTGTCGTTGTGCGAAGGTGTACCAATGCAAAACAGGTAACTGACAACATACTCTCGCTGCCGAAAGAGAAGAGTTTACTTGCTATCATCCTACTCTGGGATTGGTGGACATCAAGGAACAAAGCAAACGCTGGGGAAAAGGTGGCCTCGACGGATGACGTCTGTTTCAGAATCCGAAGCACCTCTTGGAGTTCTGCCAACATGAGACGCAGGTGCAGCTACGCAGGCTGTGGATGACAGATGAGAACTACCAGACACAGACTTATCAAGGTGAATGTGGATGCTGCGTTCTGCAAGGAGACAAACAGTGGTGCGTGGGGCTTCATTGCTCGGGCTGGCGATGGCAGCTTCTTAGCTGCTGGAACGGGCGTCATGGATCATCTGGCTAGTGCTCTACATGCGTAGGCCTCGGCTTGCGTGCCAGCCATCGAGAGGATGAGCGACATCGACTTCTTCCGGGTGATCTTCGAGTCGGACTCCCTTAACTTGGTGAACGCACTGAAGTCTGGAGATGCCGATCTGTCTAATATCGGCGTTTTATTCCGGAAAGCTAGGAGTCTGTGTATGTTAGCCTTCGATGCTTTTGAGTTTAAGTTCTGGCGTAGATCTTGTAATAAGGTTCCCCATGTAATAGCTCAACATGGTAAAAAGCTAGGTGTGCAGAATCTGATCTGGCTGGAGGATGCTCCAGCATTTGTGTCTGTTTTGGTTACCCAACAGGTTTAGTGCAATATATTTTCAAGTTTCAAAAAAAAAAATCCTCATCTCAGGGGCATTTCCGTACATCTGCCAATTGACCCCACCCCCGCGCGCTCACGATGTCCTTATCCAGGAAAGCAGGCGACCGATTCCAGAGGCTTCCGGAGCTCGACCGAAGCTTCTCCACGCTTCTCAATTCCCTCCACCTGTCCACTCCACTCCCTCTCAATCGAGCTCATATATCTCCCGCCATCACACGCTCCACTCGCTACGACAACGAGCTCAGCCAGAATTTGAGGAATTCGTTCTGCGGCTGTATGTCTGTGGTTCGATTTAGCGCGCGAGTGGGCAGGGAATCTTTACAGCGATCTTCAATTCGACGTGATGGTCGTGCTCATGGAGTACGCCCCCGGCGTCGGCGTGGCGCAGAAGCGGAAGGGCGCGGAGGAGCCGGGCTTGTTTGCGTGGCCCGACGACGGCGACGTCGACGGCGTTCCGATTTCCTGCCGCGCGAACAAGATGAGGCGGCTGGAGTGTGCCGGCGGCACGGGCAGCGATGTGCCGGAGCCGGCGAGCGACGTGATGATGGGGGAGGAGCCACCGGCGCCATCGCCCGGGGCCGCGGAAGGGGAGAGCGCGGTGGTGGTGTACAACAGCCCGGCCGTCGACGCCGCGGGAGCTGGCGGCCTGCTCGGCCTTCTCGGAAAATGGCGGATCCGGCCGTGGGCGCCCGTGAGCGCCGGCGCCGAGTGGATCCGTGGCATGCTGCGCGAGGCGGACAGCTGCACGGTGCGGGCGCTGCTGTCGGGCGCGCGGGAAGAGGGCGGCGGCGGCCTGGCCGTGGTCCCTTGGGTTGCCGCGCCCGCGCCGGCAGAGGCGGAGCAGGCGTCCACGGCTGCCGAGCCGGTGGACGGAGAGGAGCAGGACGCGGAGGGAGCGGTGGCGATGGACGTCGAGGAGGGGACGGGCCAGCGTCAGACCCAGACGGTCCCTGCCGGCTTCGGCGAGGGGTACCTGTGGTGGTGGCCGCAGCACTGCTTGGTGCCGGCGCCGCTGCCGCCGGTTGGCCAGGCGAGCCCGGCGGTGCGGTCGTGGTGAACTGCGTGCGCGGTAGGACTACGAGCTACGGGAATTGATAGGTTCATCTTTGGCGTGCATTTCGCGGCGCGCGTTGAATATTTGTAGGGCCGGTAGAGCAGTTGGTTCTACCAGGAGGATTATATTGTATTTCAGCCTGATCCATACAAGATCACAAAAGGAGAGTTCTTGATTGCCGAATGGTGGAATATTAGCATGTTGTTTAGGAGATAGATTGCCTTAGTGCTTGCAGCTCAATCCAGATTTGGCAACGGTTTGGCAAAAATATTACTGCCGCACAGCCAGCAAACGCACAGTGCTCCACTTCGGATGGTGGTTGGCACAGAATGCTCTTTCTGGCCGGCCTGCATGCAGACTCTCCTGTGTTGCTTGGCTCCCTCTGACTGGAACTAAGCTTTGGCAGCTATCTCTACTATTAAGAGCAAACTGGTGAATGCCTGGTGTCACATTTTCAGGATGGACAATAATACCCCTCACGTCACAAAGAAAACGCAACTAATTTCTACTATTAGGCGTGGATAACAAACAACTCCACATCATTAGACGTAGCTGTTCAAAATTTCAAATGGCACAACAAACCAGCTCTACGGTTCTCAACTTCACGCACCAGTATTACATAATTTTCTCAACAAACTGGCCCTATATTTAAAAAAACAACCCGCTGACTAGGCGTAGCAAAGACCCTGACATAACACTGACCAAAGTCTGATGCCGGTCAATAACAAAAGTCTGGCAACAAACGGAGCCAATCCAGCTTGGTTTGGTTATCTCCCCCACCTATCTCGCTCCTCCAAGTCCTCCCTCCTTGAACTTGCCAGAATGCCGCACAAGGACAGCAAAGCCGACTCCGTGACAGAACAAAAATAGCGTGGGTGGCGAGCGCGGACTCGGTGCGGGAGCCCGAAGACACCGCCAGTTGCTGCTGCTGCTGGCTCTCGTCGCGGTTGTGGCTGCGGCCGAAACGCTTGGCCAGGGCCTCCACCTTGAGCTCCTGCGAGAACTGCAGCAGCCGGTACGATCACGACGTCCGGCGGATCGGCGGTGACCGTGAGGACGACGACGACGCGTCGCCGCTGTCCGCGACCTCGCCCGACCAAGCCGCCTCAGCGCCCCCAGGGCCACCTGCACCGCGGCCGGCCCGACGCTGAGCAGCACGATGGTGTCGTCGTCCTGCACGTCGAGCATCACATCCACCAGCTCCTCCCCGTCCTCGGAGCACGGATCGGACCCGCGCGGCGACGAGCCCGTGCTTATCGACCATGGCATCGTCCCCGCGGAGCCCCATCGCGTCGGCTAGGTCCTTACGAACCTCTGAATGTCACGCCATCTAGGTTGCCTTGACTTACTGGACTGGTTAGATTTGCTTATGCCTGGCATGTCCTGCTCTGCCCTACCCTCCTTACCCATATGCTCGGGTCGTGGGTTGCATTGCATCTTGCGATAAGTTTTAATTTTTACAACAAAACATGCTTTCTACATCGATCTTATTTTACTTCGGTTTTGCTAGCAGACTAGCAGAGAATCAGTCCTTAACTCCTTTGTCGATTGTTACTATATGCTCCAAATAGCTAGCGGAGTGGATCAATACCGAAGTGATTATATAATATGAGAAGGTGTTTGTTTCAGGAAAAGAAATTGCATGCCGTTCTAGGTTTCTCTATTTCCCAAGTTCATCCTTTGTTTACCTGATTCGATGAGATCTAATTTACGTGTGTTAAATAGTTAAGTAATTTAGATTTAGGTTATGCGTTTAGAGAGAGCAAGATCGAGATCTTGCAGCTACAAATTACTACTAAAAGAAGTCACATATTGTGGCCTTCATCGCTGAGCTTGAAGTTGGGAGAATTAAGACTCTTCTGCCCAAGCTCCTGGAGAATTATGACCTCGCATGTCTTGCTGCCATTAGATAATGATGTGCCACTTCATGGCAACATTCTTGTTTGTTGAAGTGGCACTGTGGAAGCCTACCTTGGGTTTGTGGCTAACACAAGTAAACAATAGGTTCCCGCAAAAGAAAAACATTAGGTTGATGTTTATGTTATGTGCCGGCAATACCATAGTTGCATTTCCAACTTGGTCTTGATTTTTTACACATATTTAAGCTTGATCCTCTTCCCATGGAGCTTTCTCATATTGCAGCCCGGCGGAGCTACTCACGTGGAATCAGGGCGCAAGCCAGCTTGCCAAAGCAACAACAGCAGCGGCAGGATCGAACCCATCGGCTTCGGCTTCTACATGACATCGTACTTTCTCAGCGACCTACTACCACCCCCACGAGATAAACAGGATGAGGCACTCCTCACACACAAGTTGGGTTTCATTTAATTAATTTATGCCTTTGGTTAATATATCTTTACTATTAAGATGAAACATATAATGTCACGCTTCCCGTGATGTCATACTTGACCTTATTTACATACTAAATACGACCATCGGTGAAACTAACAAATCTTATCTTCGCTAACTAACACGCTTGGCTAACACTTATCTCAACAAAACTTCCTGAGTATACGCATCGCCCCGTGTTGTTGGTTAAGCTAACAACTCTCAACAAATTAGCCAAACAATAACAATCCACGAGGTCGGTCGTTGTTGTCCCTTCATCCTCGCGTCCTCGACCTAGGTCCATGGTTGTACTGCCACGACATTACTGCAGGTCATCGTTCTAGATGGAGGCGGTTGGGGTCGAGCAGCTTGCCGGCGGCGGAGGAGGCTAGATACGTTCTTCTCTTACCTAACACTGGGAACCAAGCCCTGTCGCGCCGCCAAACTTCCAGCGTCTGAAATCGATGTTATCCGCGAGCGCGATCATGTTGGTGGTGTCGGGGCTCAGCACCCACCACTGCGGCGGCATATACTTCACGCCCCTGGCCAGTGCCGGCATGGCCGGCCGGTCATCATCGTGCATGTCCAGCGGGAACTTGCTCCGGCCTCCATTGACGACAAAGATGTCCGAGTGCTGGTCGAAGTTTTCGGGCGCGACACTGACTTTTCCTTACTGGCACTGCGACTCGATGCTTGTTGTTATCGATAGGTAGCTACAACTTAAAGCCCGAAGATGGTGCCGATAGCACGCACCGATGGGCACTGAATGGTTGGCTATCGATACTAAACATGATGTCTGCTCCTTCCTCGTTCTTCATCATGCCTTTAATATTCTGGCAGGGAGAGGATCCTAGCCTGGTCGGTTTCAAAGTTACAGACTTTTTTGGTTTGCCAAAATTTAACCCAGTTATTCATCTGTTTCGTGTGCTGCCAAAACTTAGTGAAATAACCACCACTTTGTATTGTTAGAAAATTAGCAGGTGTAAAGGGATAAGGTACTTCCGAACTGAAGAATATAGCCTTCAGAGCTTACATCTAAGCTACTAGGAACTGACAAGTAGTAGATTATCAGATCATCTACTACGAACTGACAAGTAGTAGTAGATTATCAGATCATCTTCTATGTCGTTGAAGTGTGCTTAGCTATTTGTTTATAACCTGACTTATTTCAGCTAGCAAGATCCTCTCGATTTCCACTAATTACAACTCCCTACTCCAAAGCATATTCTCCCAAGCAACGAAGGGCGCATCCATTGTGGCAAGGACATAATGCACAATACAAGAATTCTATCTTTTTCCTTGGAGATTGCAACTTGCTTTCATATAGATGGATAGAGCTACCGACTACATCAACTTTGATGTTTCAGGTTATTAGTTATGTAATAGAGTTCATAATTTTCGCGAAAGAAATTAGAGTTCAAAATAACGGAGAACTTACAAAAGAATTATATTATTCTCTCTTGGGTGATTGACTGATGAAAAGGAAAAAAAATAAATTCAGGTGGACGGTTTGAAATTCAATTTTTTAAGATAATGGTAATTCGATGTTACTTAGTTTGAAGTTAATCTATATACCCTTTTTTATTTACAAAGTTAGGAGTCTGAATGTATCTTCGAAATGCAGCGATTATTTTGGTAGTTTATCTCTTTATATCGTTCAAATATTGTCCCTTTTTCTATTTGCCTTTCTTCAGAAATCCTCATACAATAGGTCGCAAGCCAATGCAATCAAAAGGGAACATCATCGAGTTCTGCACCGAAAAACTTGAAGGAATATTTAAACGTGCCAAAATAATTGAGTTTTTGACAACCAACAATTTTAACATTGAGCGGACTATTCAAATATCAAATGTGTATCAACGAGTAAATCTTAGTTAATAAGAGATCAGTACTTGTGACTATGACATCCAGTTATATCTTTTATCAAAATACACTTCTTGGAAAGTTGAATCTCAATGTTTTTACAATACTATGTAGCTATCAATCATTTACATAATATTTGCATGTGTAGCAAAAATGCCACTTGATGGGCTGTAGAGACACAGGCATTCAACTAGCTATGCATTTTCATTTTCGTAGTAGCAACATATGAACTGTGCGAAAAATGCATAGAGAGGACGGGCTCCATGAAGCCCATTTTGAATATTTTGAAATCAACATTTTGAAGTTTCAAAAGAAGACCAAATAGAAATTCTGGATGTTGATAATGATGTATTCTATGCATGGTACCGCCAAATCTCAATGCGAAATAGTTTGTATTCCGTGCTACACAAAAATGACAAAATAGTGATGGGGAGTTTTTGAATTATAGTGTTCCTTACACAGATTTGGAAAATTGTCATTTTTACACTGCCCGGAAAACTTAATATTCCACATTGGTATTTTTAGTACATGTAGAAATCATCATTATGTATATCTAAGATTTTTTTAGAATTTTTTGAACTTTTAAAATATTGATTTCACTTTTTTTTTGTTTGAAAAACAGGCTCCGAGCCCTTCCTCCATATTGATGCTCTCTGTGGGACTATAAGAGGCTTATGTTTTCATATGTTACATGAACTGTTGGGACATTTATATTTGTTAAATGAACTGCCGTTTTTACTTGTTATATGAATTCTCATGTTAAACTGGGTATATGAACTATCAGGCTATAACATGTCTGCGTTTTCATTTTTGACGGTCGGGCTATAACATGCATGTGTTTTCATTTTAGACGAGCTACCACGTAAAGCTATACATTGAACATAATAATAATGATTTTTTGATGTAGTATAAATCTTGCATCTTAAAAATATGTCTTTTAAGACGTATGAATTTTACCAATTGGATAAATATGTTAGCCGTGGCGAAGCACGGGCATTCTACTAGTGTATCCTAGAAAGCAACAAAGTATTAGTCTGGATTATGAAGTAGTCTTTACAGCATTGTAGGATGCATACTTGCACTGGACATGTGTAGTTTTTAAATGTGATGAAATCTGTGTAAATTTCATCAATCCGTACCGTGAGCCTTAAAGTGAGTTTTCACATGTAGTACACATTAATTTTACTTCGTTGTAGCTTCTTTTTGGGCAACTTGGCTAAGATATGTTGTAGCTTCTTTTGGGCAATTTGGCTAAGAAGTATCTTGTCTCTCACATATGCACACAAAATTGTGACCGATTGGTGGCAAATAAGCTTTGCAACTGTGACCAGTAGTTTTAAGCAGATAACATGTGTTCTTCAAGTTCTGAGGCAAATACCTGATATTGCTGTAGCTAGTTCCAGGAGAGGAGGCAGTTCATTCACCAAAAATGTCTTTAGATGCCTCCTGGAACCATACAGTAGCCCGTAGCCTCTACAGCATTGTATTTAGCAGTGAAATGTGTGGTTGTTTTATCCGATATGGCCCAGTTGGGCGTCATGAAGGCAAAAGTTCTGTCAGAGCCAGAAGCCTCGCCGGCGCCATATATCCATCCTTCCTGGCTGGATCAGGCTTTCTCGTGTTTCTTGCCACCATGCAAGGCTGAAAAGTGTAAACTCCGAGTTATTATCACAGGCCTTTTTTTTGTTTGACAAAGAAAGCTACCAGGGGTGACAATTTCATTTAGCTCAAGTATAAGATACAGAATGCATTGCATAGCCTGTTATGCCCGAAAAATTACTGTGCCAGCTCAAGTACAAAATGCAGAGTGCATTACATAGCCTGTTATGTCCGAAAAATGGAGAGCAGTACACAATTGCATCTACAGTAGGCTCAGAAACTTTAGTTTTCTGAGAGCCTGATGTGTGCAGTCATGTGCTACACCGTTGAGACCTCATTTGACATTGAGCATCTGTCCAGTGAATTCTTCACCAGTACTACTACAAAATAAAAAAAATCTTTTCCAGTAAAACTTGCGAACCTGCACATCTTTAATCCTTTTTAGGCTTTAGCTAGCACAATGGGCAGATAGCCACATCAGACATATGGGAGCATCCTTAATCAATATTGTGAGTACCATTCCCAAAATTGTGCACTACCAGAATCAGCCATAGGAACAACGCAATTTATGCACAGCGAAACTTTTACTGGCAGCCATCAGCAAACTTGTACACTTTTCCGTAGTTGGCTGCATCTGTTGCACTTCAAGTCAAAATTTCCATTCCCTAATGTCATTACAATCCAGCAAAAATGCAAAATGGACAAAGCTGCAGCATATTTCTAGAGTGTAGTTCTTGATCCTTACATTAGGCCTGCTCTATGTAATGCCTTATACTACTACCCCAGAATGTTTTTGTCGACATATCTCACGTCTTACCTGGTTCTATTTCCCTTTGGGGCCAGGAAAAAGATTTTATATTGCTCTAACTGCAACTAGAGTTGCTTAGATTTTGACAGTTGGACCCTGTCACGGAAAGGATGAATTTCAAAGTTCGAACCATATGCTACAACATTATGTGAAGATTCACTTTGTGACCAAGACAGTAACCTGAACAGCTGCACTCCCAACTTCAGAACATGTTAACTTATTAATTTTATGCACTGGTATTCAATTCAAAATATCTAGAGACCCCATGAGAATGCCCATACAAACTATACAAACGAGCTAACTGCAGTTCCCTCCACATTTTCTCATCCGGGCTTGGGACCGGCAAAGGCAGTGTTAAACTACAAAAATACAAAAAAAAAAACAGATTAGCAAAAACACTACAACCAAACACTCAGCAAAGCATACAAGCCACATGATCAATCAAAGGCACTACACAATGCAACTTTGCAGACAAAACACACAAAATAGACATGGGGGTACAAACAATTTATATGGGGGTACATGTAAGATTTAGATACCCAAAGTAAACAAACCAAGCTATAGAATTTCGAACCTGAAATAGCTAGATCCATGCAGACAGTAAGTTGGTGACTTGGATTCTAATATTTGGTTTCAAAAATAAAGAATATACCAACAGTTATTTAATATTAGACATCAAAAGGTTATGTTTTAATTTCCAAAGCTGGTGGATACCAAGTAGGTTAGCTAGATCCATGCAGACAGTATGAAATCAGCAGCAATCATCAGATAAACCAAGTTGTGTTGCTAATTAAGCATTCATCAATCAAACTGGAAGTGGGAAATTCCCCAGCAAACCTAGAGATGCAGTCCAGATCCCACTGAAGAAGCACTAACAATCTTCAAATGCAATCCAATAACAAACAAACGAAAATCATATTCAACAAAGAAAACACTAATCGAGAAGAGGAGGAAGTAGAATGTTCACTGCAAACTAGTCTGTTCAAGCATCCAATTCAGAACCTTCGCATCTTCCTTGTTATATAGGAGCAATTGCTAACCTCTGTATAACAACATAATCCACTCAAGTTAGGACTCGGGAGGGATCTATGAATTAATCAATATATTTTTTAATATACAAGAGAAGACAGACATAGGTGGATCTGTTTGTTGAAATTCAGTATCCACGCACACCACAAACTGATTAGATGTGAGTTGGCCTATTAAATTGACCAGAAAAATAGGCAAGTGGACAAACCAGTGATCATGAACAACAACAAAACCAGCAAATCCAGACATCATCTCAAAATAATTCATGTACATAACTGTAGGGATCTTTTACTGCCTTCAGAGCTCATGTACATGCAATCTGACTTCCTATCTGCTAGAGGAATAAAACACAGCTGAGTGCATTGATAAAACTGAAGATATTGGCATGAAACCCAACTTAGAAACAAACATGGTAACAAAGTAAAGACTTCTAACTGAATTCTCGCATCTCCTATGTCGGGCCACACCAAAGACAGATGAGAATAGATTCCATCCAAACAAAGTTGTAACAGAACAGAGACCAATATAAACTTCAGGGTTACTAATCAGAAGATCCAGATGTGCAAGACTTCAAGCTGTACCAAAGAGAAGATGCCACTGAATGCAAGTTGAAAGTTGAAACTGTAAGCTGCCGCAGAAGACGAAATCAAGTAATAATATGCTTCAAGATTTTTTGATTCGAAGTCAGAACAGTTGGGAAAGCAGACATAGTTGATGGCTTGAAGCTTCACAAAAAGGCCCCCCAGTGAGCCAACGTTTTGCTAGATCTTCCAACTCTCTTTGCAGTAAGAACCTCCAACAGTGCAAATCAATGAGAAGCCCAAATATATAACCCTATACTTCAAAATTCAAATTCAGATATATGAACTCTCGACTGGAATAAATGCCATAAAGTGTGAAACAGCTGTTGGACTGTTGGGCCTACCGTTCTTCCATAATGCATATCAGATCAACATCTGCAAGTACCCTGCTATCATTTACGTGCAAATGCGCTTTGGGATGAAATCAAACAGAAGAACAATCCATAGTCAAGAAAAGAACTTCAAAGGTAGAGTGTAAGATAGAGAGAGCACTTAGTTTTTCTCTTGTAGGATGTGCCATCTAACTGAAACTCCAAAGCATCCTCATAATCATTGTACCTCCACAATTCAATATGAATGTCCAAATATTGCCTCTCGGTGAGACACTTTGATAACCTTTTACGTTTACAAAGTTGTTGTGAATTGAGAAGGTAGTGTGTTAAGATCTCCAAAAAAATATAATACAACATCAGGTTGGACCTAAGACATTACTGTACATTTTTTGTACATTTTTTGTTCATGCATCAAATATTGAGGGAATAGGATAAGCTTGCTCAGCTGGGAGATAGACAACAATCCTTTGGTTCCCGAACAAAATCCTCCATTTTAATATCTGTGAGAGCACATAATTGCAGATGAAGGGATATGAAGTCATAACTAGGACGTTAATTATCAAAGTTGCTACAGTTTGTTCAGGTAAAAAAAAGTAAACCACCGATAACATGATGAAGCAAAATAGGGCACCTTCGCCAAGTTGTGCAAGTCCAATATCTGGAGAACCAACAATCCATTTCAGAATTGGAATTGGTGTACACTCAATTGAGAAAGAAATTAAATCAGAAGGACTAATTATCCCAACACAATCCAATCCAGCAGCTCACAAGTTTCAACGAGATCACATAAGCACACATAAGCAGCGAGCCATAACCAATAAAGTAACCGCCCTTTGCCATAGAGGGCTCAAGTTCCAGACCATATCCAGTCCTGCATCCAACTCGTGGAGGCGGGCACAAAATGAACCAAACAGACCATCCACAAAACACTGACCTGGCTCTCCATAGATTTATTTTCTTCCCTAGGGGAACTCCTAACTAAATCATGTAGTCAACACATGCAGACGACCAAAAGCACATGGAAAGACAGAAACCGAATCAAACATAAAGATGGACGATAGATTGCAAACCAAAGGATTTAACAGATTTTCAGTCACTACCAGCACAGCCTCAGGGAAAACAAATCTGCAACCATAGGAAGGGTAGAAGCAAAACCTAAATCAAAGACATGGTTGGAAAAGCAGCTAAATAACGTTAAGACAGAAGAAGTAAGTTATAGGCTTCAAATGAGGAGTGTAAGAGATCAATAAGTCTTAGTCGGTTGTAGGATGTGCCACTCCTTTTAAGTTCCGGATTATCCTTAGTTTCATGCACCTTTCCAGATCAATCTGAATTTAGAATATTACACCATGTAAGATAGGTTTTCTATGTTATGATGAATTGAAAGATAGTAGATTAAGCTCTGTAAATAGATTAAAACTCATTAACATGTTGATTTGTACTCGTCAACTACGAATCTAGAACCTGCATCGAGCAAGAGGAATTTCCATCAACTTTTCATTAAACAAACTAAAGCATGCATCAAGTTGGTAAGGTTCAGCTAGGCAACACCGGGTCCCAATTGCAAATTATCACTTTTGAGTTAGCAACTGCAAGAGCTGAGGATTGATAGGGTAAGGCAGAGAAAACTAGTATCGGGAACGTTCAGCTGTAAAAGAAGGAAAGACGGCAAAGTTTAGTCATAACAAGGAACCATCATGCCAGGGAAAACCACCCGCCAATAGCAATTTCTGGAATAATAAAAACCGAATTCCCGGAGAGGGAACTCCGGGAAGATACAATAAATTAAGATTAAGTGGTAGGAATCAACGAGCTGGATTACTTTCGTTATAATATATATAGGTCTGGTCCGGCCCTTTCGAATAAAACATCAACAATCGGAACTTAAGTTCCGATTGTTGTTTCTTAAGTCGATTAGAATTGTGCTTAAATTTTAAATAGATGATTTTTTTTAATCTAGGGAGGTTGATTATCCAAACATAGATCACCAAGAAGGTAAGTCTGAAAGGTGGATTCCCGCAGTCCTGCTGAGTATAATTCCGAATTCTAGGAACCACCAACAAAACGA
Organism: Lolium multiflorum; assembly: GCA_030979885.1. Lineage (NCBI taxonomy): Eukaryota > Viridiplantae > Streptophyta > Magnoliopsida > Poales > Poaceae > Lolium > Lolium multiflorum. The sequence continues at coordinate 85,369,047 of CM061753.1, forward strand.
AATCAGACTTCTCTGAGATTAACTGTACTAAATAGTTAGTTTAAATTAATGGAGTGGGGTTGATTATCCAAACGCCTGAGGGGTAGGGGTAAGCCTCATTCAGATCAGACTGGGAGAAATCAGGTCCACCGGTGACAAACCGTTCAAATGGATGTAAAAACATATAATTACCAACGAAGGCAGAGAAAACTTTTGACTCAACAGTAAAATAGTTGAGGAGTTCAAAAGATGTGAGGTCACAAAAAGGAAAACCGGAAATCCCGCCCAGCCGCACATAATTTTCCAATTCTGGAGAAGAACCAATGATACAAATCAGACTTAGTGTGCATTAAACTGAATTGTGCAGACAAAATGATTATCCAAACACAGTCAAAAGTTTACCGATACGAATGATCATAGATCCAATCCAGCTCCTACCACATAACTTCAGCTCAGAGTATCTGACCAAACCAAAATCACCATTGAACCATAACAAAACAAGTTAGCCACTGAGCAGTAAAGCAAACCTCCATCCTCCAATTTATCTATCAACAACCATTTGGCCCTTCCTGCGCATCTCAAGGAGCACAAACAAATACCAGAAGCGAGATCAGCTGTTACAATATAATATAATCAACGCAGGGCCTCAAATCAAAGTCAGATCAAGGGACATGACCAGCCATCAGAAGAGAACGCCAGGGAATCCAGACTAATCTCCTGCTTATTCATCTGTAACCACCGAAGGTAACACATAACCAACAAACTGATCTGACGGAGCATGGAAACTGACCTCCTCAGGTTCTTCACCATGTGATGACTAATCTCTAGTTCCAGATAAGATCCACACTCCTGCAACCAATGCATCGTTGAGGCTAACACAAATGAACCGAAAAGACCTCCCACGGGACACTAACCTTACTCCACTTACAAAACCCAGGTAGGTCCGAAACTCCCCACTTATATCCTGCAGCCAAGATGCATAGCTACGCATAGCAGACTTATAACACATGATCGGAAGTACATACAACGAATAAAACTACAAAGGGATTGACAGCAAACCAAACGATTTAACAGATTTCAGGCCACTGCCAGGCATGTCCGGGGTAAAAAGGATCTGCAACATGTTGGGCAGAAACGGTAAACCTTAATCAAAGCTATGAACAGAGGTAACTAACCAAAATAAACAAACACAAATAAGAGCGATAGAAATTGAAAGAGAACGGTGTTTTCTCAGTTGTAGGATGGCGTTAGTATCAAGCTCCAGATCATCCTCAGGGTGCATATCAATCTGAATGTTCAAATATTGTTCTGTAAGATGATTTTATCGCTAGGAAAGTTATGATGAATTGAACAGGTGAGTAGATTTTAAAATATCCTCAAACAGGGTGTCATCAGGTCCGACTTGAATTCGGCAACTAGAACCTGCAACGAGCAAGCAAGAGACCTTCCTATGAATTTTCCAGATGAGGGGGCTAGAGCTTATAAGAGAATTAAAAGAAGTAAATTCATCAAACTCTGTTTGGGCTATTAGTGACTCAGGCATAGGCATGGATCAGGCAGCACTTCGAAATAGCAAATTATCTTCCGTGGCCATATCTGCAAGAGCTTAAGGTTACTCTGAAGGGAGATCTGATGTATTTCAAAGAAGAATTAAGTCTGAAAAGAAAGGTCCAATAAGGAACCGCCGCAACATGCTGAACCAAAATAAACACCCCCGGGCTTCCACTAAGACGTATGATTCCAATTTCTGGAGACCAGCAAAAACCCCAAATCAGAATTGTGGGGAAACAAAATCAAACTACACGGGAGTGAATTGAGTCTGAGAGGAGGCTGATTATCCGAAGGCAGGATGGAAGTTCCCCACTCCTGATCACCGGTCCACAATCCAAATGATAATTTCTGGAAGAGTCCCAAGTTAGAGTTGACAGATATTTCAAACTAAAGAGGAAGTTGAGTTTTGAGAGGGGTTGATTATCCAAGCGCAGAAATTGAAGATCCCCAATCCTATGATCACCAGTCCGATCCGTACATAATTCCGATCTCTGGAGAACCATCAGAAGTCCCAAAAGTCAGAACTGACGGATACTACTAATGCGAAGGAGTAAATTAATTCGAGAAGGGAAGAAGAATATCCAATCCAAACACAAATCACAATCAGGGCTCCTCCGATCCTACCTCGATCCTGCCTCAACCCAACAATAAGTTAACCTCGGGACATCTGACCATACCAAAATAGAGTAGTTGAACAATAATAACCAATCGAATGACCAGGGACATAGCAGAGCAAACCTCCTCGATTCATCGATCTCTCCATAACGATCTCGCCCTCCTGATGCATCTAAAGAAGTGGCAGACGAACAAATCCCACAAACGAGGTTAGCTGATACAATACGAAATCGACCAGGTTGTCGGATCCACCTCGGGTCCACGGTCGACGGAATTCAAGGTGATCCATAGGCAGGGGGGCTCAGGAACATGAATCCATCCATAATTAATTGGAAGGGAATCTGAAATCCTTAGGGGGGCAGGTTGACGGAACCAATGAACCAATCCTACCGAGGACGAGAAACTGACCTGCCTCAATCTCCCTTGCGCGACTCGCTATCCAAATCGAAACTAGATGCGCAGGAAGGCAGAGGTCGCAAACCAGGTAACTCGATCGATCCAGAGACGCCGATTGAATCCGATCTTTCGCCGCCGAGCAGCGGGGTGGCGGACGATACAGGCCAAGGAATCTGCGGGAGCAGGAAGGCAGAGGGGAGGAGGAGCAAAAATCAATTGGAGACGCCGCGATTCGATCGAAAACTAATCGAGGGAGGGGACAAGAAAGGGCCAAGGAGGAGAGAGCGAGGCGCCGGCCATCGAGACGGAGAGGGGAGGCGCGCACCTGGGCGCCTTTTATAGCCGTGGGCAGAGGCGGAATCCTTACCGGACACGGCAAGGCGTCGTCGCGCTGGCTGGTTTAGGCAAGCCGTGATGCGCGGCGGAAATCGAGAGGAAGTGGTATTGGAAGTGCGGCTGCCTGTTGACCACGACGAGCTCCTGGATGAGAACGTGGAAAAGGAGGTGTGGGTGGAGGGTCATCGTCTCTCTGCTCCAAAACGTGGTCACAAGCCATTTTTTATTTTACTACTACCTTTGTCCATAAATAGATGTCAAAAGTTTATCTACTTTGAATGTATCTAGCCACCTTTAGTGTATAAATACATTCGAATTTGGACAAATCTTTGACATCTATTTATGGACGGAGAGAGTAGTACAAATGCCCGTGCGTTGTCACAGCTTCTCAAATTATATTTCTCAATACACATATATAATTTAAATATCATGGTACAAATGTCCGTGCGTTGCCACGGACAAAATAAAATAATGGATAAAAAAACCACTGACTTGTCACATATTTAAAATTAAAAGGCATTTAAATTATACTAACCATTCTGAATTATACTTTTTTTCGAGAAAACACAAAGGACCGTCCTTTGCGTTTCATTGCATTGAAAAGATAGGAAATCGTCTACATCCTCATAGGAGGCAGGTTACAGGTTAAGAAACCTGAAAAATCAGTGCACATCCCAACTGGGAGGAAGGACAACATGTAAACCCTGGGCACCGGCCCTAGCCCAAATGCATAGCTCCTCCTTGATGTTCTGCAGCAGTAGCTCCTCCTTAAGACGCACCTGTTTCTATGCTTCCAAACCATCCACGGGATGAGCAGGGCCATCGATGCCAAGCCTTTGCGAAGTGGCATTGGTGTTTCCTGACGAGCCCGGCGCCACCAATCCATCAGGGTGGGTTCATGTTCCGGAGCCCTGGTGGTCATCCTGAGCCAAGCAAGAACCTCGTGCCAAACCTGCCGGGCGAATATAAATTTAAATTAAGAACTCGAGATCACGGATTTAAATTAAGAGCCATTCTAAATTATACTAACCAAGAATATAAATTTAAATTAAAAACTCGAGATCACAGATTTAAATTAAGAGCCATTCTGAATTATACTAACCATAAATAAATATATAGTAGCAGTATATATACACTTCAAGTTGCAACCTAACCTTCCTACCATAAAATTAGTGATTCTTTCTATATTTCAACATATGTCAAAATACCACGGCTTGAAATACCTATTTTCTGTTGTGCACCACTCTGAGTCTCCGACTCTATTGCTTCCCTATTGTGTTTCATTTTCTACCCGCTGCGTATCCGAGTGCCTTCTTAGCTTCGCCGAATCCAGAAGTATAGATTAAGACACATGGAAGTGCATTACAATAATATGGATAATGAAGGAACATTCTCCACTGCGTATTCAGCGGCTTTTTAATTTCAAGATTAGCCTCTGGCTTTGTGCTGAAAGAGAAAATATAATGGATGGAATAAGATTTACTTCTTCAAAATCTCTCTCCGATATGATTATTTTAGATGGCTCTTGTTCTGCATAGTACATTTTCTCAGATAAAAAAGGAAAAGGCAAAAAGTCGTAATCTTCAAAACTGGTGTGTTTGACATATGATTAATCACAAGCATCACATTTTGAAAATCCAATGTAGAAGGTTTTAGCATGTTTTCTAAAACAGATAGTGAATCACATGCATCCCATCTGCGTCCCGCGAGCGATTGCTGACTACACCAAGTATTTGTCTCTCCCTGGTTGTAGAGAAAGGGATTGCTGACTACACCAAGTGTTTTTCTTTCCCTGGTTGTAGAGAAGTGACCTCAATCTCCTTCCCCAACGCCTCAGAGTTTAGCTTTTTCCAAGAGCCAGATCTGCTTTGTCACAGCCTCTATGTTATTCTTCATCGTCCTTAATTCCTGGATATAGTGAATATAGTGATGTAGTCCATCAATAACTAATCCAAGAAATAGATGTTATCTTAAAAAACAACAAACATAGGAAGATATAATCGAACTGAAAGATCAATCTTCTCAGACACATGGCAAGATAAAGTCGTGGAGGTCGGCGAGACACCGGGGCTTGCTCCCAATTGGTTGGTGGTCGATTCACATCGAGGAACTCCCAAAAAAATTGACATGAATCATGTAAAACCGATTAGAGACCAGAGGAACTTGTGCAGATTCCTCTCCTCCTGCTTCTCCTTAGCCGCCTTCTTCCTAGCCACAACCACCATGACCTAGTCCATGGCTTAAAAAATATTTCACTGGCCTGCTAATGTTACAAGGCCTGGAAAACAAGAAGTGCATCACTATGAACACACAATGTGTGTTGTGTGCACAAACAAAATTCCAGTGTAACCAAAAAGTAACCCAAAAAGCACATATAAGGTACCACCCTAAATCAATCGACTGGAGGATAAATGGTTTCTCTCCTATAAGCCATATTAAGATGCATTTAAAGAGATCTCAAAGAGTACACAAATGAGCCAGAAGTGTCCACACGCTCTTTCAATTCAGAATAGACAGTTCTTGAATAACTACTACAGCCCGAGCATGAAGCACCAAACCGTGCTCCTAGAGGTTATAAAATTTCAGTAGACCCACACAAAAAAGTAGTACCTGAGTTTATTAGCAAGTGCAATGGTAAGTTGTATGTTGTAACTCTACTCGATTTCATGAATTCTTCTCATTCACAGCCAGATTCAGATTTGGTGGTTTTACATCTTCATATGCATATAAGCCATATGCAAAAAAATCTATGTTGTACTACTAAAGTATTATACGGCCCAAATGAATAAACCAAAAAAATGATAATTAGTTTGCAGACTATTTCAGGGAAAGAAAATTCATTATCCCCATGCGTCTTGACAACATACTCAATTCGGCAATAATAATCTAACTTTCTAGCTATAATCTTTGCATATAGGACATTCTTCCACATCGCACTAATATTACAAAAAAATCGGCTTAGGGAGTATTAATAAATTGAAACTTTAATCTGGCCAGCATGTACTGATTTAAAAAATGGTTAAGGATTATTTAGTGACACACAATAGAACAACATTTTCTCATATGCCTTCATGTCCGAGCCAACAATAAAGTAGGACGAATACATATTACATGCTACATAATCACATTTAGCATCACAAACCTGAAGGTCACTAAGATGGCGGCCATTGTGCTTTCCACCAAACATATATATTTTGTCTTGCAATATAGTTGCTCCATGCTGCAGTAACCAAAATTCAAATCAATGCTACAAAAGCAAATAGGGTTAACATATAGGATAGTAGACTTACAAATCAGAAGAGGCAAGGGAACATATAACACATCTCATAACAGGGTTTAGGGTAGTAGTTCATTCGTTATGAGCCTGGATAATACTGAGACCTTCCAGAATAACAACTTTATCTTGTGTCAGAAATAGTTTTTGGGAATTGATGATTTTCCATTTGTCAAAGCTGATACAATGATTGCCTCTTCCTTTGGTTTCTTGTAAAACAAAATACATGTAAAAAATCCATCCATAACCAATAACCTGAAGGACATTAAGTGAATTGTGAATGCTCAGGAAAACAGAGAAACTGTATACTTTCGCAGAGAAAACCATGGCTTACATGCATTTCAATATCTACAACTGGCTGAGGAATACCACCTATAATCAGTTATACCTCTAATATTTCCCCAAACAGGCGCATTGCCTCTGCCGATGGCATGCTCCCGAGCCCATGCCAGCTAAAAACGCAACCAGTATAAGCTAGCATATATCTAGGACTAACTGCCAACATCTAGACTACCAAATTAGCTTCTAACCCGTGCCTTTGCCTTTGTTCTAGTATTAGAATGAACAAGAGACTTGTAAAAAATTAATCTCAAGAACTCCAGACATGAATAAAAGGTTGGGGATCGGGTGGAGGCATGAAATTACCATCCAGGTCCATTTGCTCTGATCCACGGAGTTCCACGCCCTGGGCTTGGGCACGTTGCAAGCCCCGACGTGGCCTGAAAACGAAAAATTCTGAGATCAACAACCACGGATTCCGGTAGCCAACAAGGCACGCAAAGGAGACAGGCGATTTTGGACCACGGGGAGAGCCTAGATCGGCGCGCGTCGGTCACCTGCTGTTGGAGGCACACCATGATAGTGCGGCACATCATTAGGGGTTTTCATCACCTGGGCGATCTCCTTCATCCTGCCGACAATGTCAACTTTAGTCATCTGCATTGCCTCCATAAACCATTTCCTATCCTTCTCGCTGCAATCAAAAATTAAGAGAACTATTAACAACAGAAATACTCACGCACTCAGAACATCTTTCGATCATTTTGAACCCTTAAGAAAATTGAACCGCTCCAAGGAAGAAACATTGAAGGCTTCAACAGTACCAAGAATTCTAGGTAGAACTAACAAATTAATGACTCAGTGACTGTGAGTGATGGCTACTACGGCTTTGTTTCACTAATTATAGTTAATACTTAGTACTACAATTGGACTCACTGAACTGCATCAATCCAAATAGAATATCATTTTAACAGGAAGTAGGACAAAAACTTCACGAAAAATACAGCTAGACTATAGTATCACGATTCTGATAGCAGGTATGATACTACTTCCAATGATGACCAATAGTTTAAATCTCACTGGAGGCTGCCATACAAAAACATAATGAAAATAAAAAGGGAAAATCTTTCAGGGTGAATGTTAAATACATTGAATCAGGTACATGTAGTTCTTCCTGGTGCAGATGAAGTTCTTGTGAACAGACCTCGGCTCATATCGGCGATTCTTCTGCTTGTCCCATGAAACGCAATCTTCCACATGTTAGCTAAAACTGGGTATGATTGTTGACCACCCAAGATCTTACACTTCCCTAATCTTTGAAAATTTGCACCATCTGATGCCAAGTAGCCTGATGATAACAATAAGCTATTGCTGAAAATGTTTGAAAGATTGCCAACAGTTAAAATTAGTAGGACATGATATTTCGCACGTCGACATACTACATCATGAACACAACTCTTTCAAATCAGTAAGTTGTAGAGCTAAAACAAAGAGGACATAAGATTTCATACCTTGTTATGTTGATTGTTATGTTTCTGTTCGAAAGGCACAGACAAAGCACCATTATTTCAAGAAGGCATTTAGTATAGGGTTTCCCTTGCTCTAATGTATGTAGTTACCCTTACTTTTCAAGTATATAGATATTAGATGGTGTGTATGGTCCAAATATAAATGCACTTATAAGAACCTACATATATAGAACAACAACAACATCTGCTCTAGCTTAAATTGTATGTGTTGTGATTAACAGATCATGTTAACCTGCGATACTGTCATAAACCCGTAGTGCAGGTTGGCTCCTTATGCTTTAAAATTCTACACCACGTCTACTCTAGGCTACAGAATTTGAATAATGTTTGATGGCAAACGTCTCTAGTTTCTAAGATGAGATAAAGAATTCAAGATAATAGTATCCCTCCCTCCTCACGGGAGACTCGGTGTGGCATCCAGTTCATATAAAGCTTACAAAGTCGTAATCTCCATAAAACCTTAAAATCTTGAGCACTACATGAACTTGATGTATTAATCGATCCCTACCCCACCCGACCGACCAGTTACAAGTTACAGATGTCCTTACCATTGCAAAGATGTTTTTTCCGAGGTAATATGAACAATTTATATTTTAATTAAAGTTGTCAAAACCTAATTTTTAATGTGGCAGGAAGCATCCAGCTTTAGAAACTGCTATAATAGGAAAATATATTTGCATACACCTGCAACAAATTGTTCCCACACGAAGTAATGCACTTGTTCTGTTTTCTCCAAAATTACTTGGAAAATAATATAAAACGAATTGCTTACCCAGCTCCTGTAGTAGGTCATTCACCACCACTGCAACCTAAATATTACATGGAAATAAGCTCAGTATCAATTGTCGTACAATCATTCAACCTTTGTTAATTTAGCAACATCTCATATTTAATCAAGCAAACCTGGTTGAAATGCTCGTATTGCCTGTTCCCAGGGCAAAATTCAGCATAGTAAAAATCCTTGAGCCAAGCTTGCTTCTCCTTCCTCTGCTTGACATGCAAAAATAAAGGGAAAACTCATAAGGAGCTGTAGCGACCAGCTATGTTGCCTGGATACGGCGATACGGATACGGATACGGATACCGCGATACGTCGATACGGCAATTTTCAAAAAACACGGATACGGGGATACGTTTGTATATATATAATAAATATTACTAAGTTGCTGATTTTTTGCTCAAGAATGAAAATTATAACTATATAGGAGTACCGTGACATAGTTGTTTGCCAAGAAAGCTTGTCAATTACAACATGGCAGCCCTCTCTTCTCCGCCTAGCTGTAAAAAAGCAATTTAGTAGTATAGTAGTAAAAATGATGAAAAACAAACTGGAAAGATGCATAATGCATAGTTGCTTACAATTACTGTAATTCAAGGTTGTTGCAAGAAAAGATTGACAGCGGTGCAGCATGAAATCAAGGTGTTCTATAATCTAGTACTCCTTACACTGTTATGCTTCTATCCAGTCACTTGCAACTCCTACCAAGTTAATTCATTACACTGATTCTTAGGACCATTTCAAAATCAGCACTACACGATACATATGATTCCGTAATTAGTTTGCCAATATTTACATAAAGCATCGGCGCCGCCGGAGCACATCGATCAAGCCAGCAAAAGCAACTCGGATCGGACCAAGAAGAATCAAAGAAGTGGACATGGGATGAGGGAAACTGACCTGCAGAGTGCGGCAGCGAACAGCTGAGGGGGTGCCCGGCGGCTGATGGCGGCCAACAGCGGGCGGGAGAGGGGGCTGCTCGGCGGCGGGCAGAAGTGTGGCAGCGCCCAGATCAGGAGATTGAGAGTCGTAAAGACAGAGCCAGGGCAGAAGTGTGGCAGCGCCCAGATCCGACCCCGATACGCGGCTTTCCGGCCGTATCCGTGCAACCGAGGCGACCAGTGAGCACATGATAACTGGAAAAATTCCACAAACCTCGTGTTATCAGTGTGTTCCCCTTATAGGCCACGCCAATGAGTGCATCCCCAGATCCTGCCTCCACCAAATCCAGCGGGTGCCAGCGGCAGTGTGGACTTGGTGGTCGCTTTGTCCTGGGAGCGGTAGCCACAACTGTCGGCATCGGTGGCTCCTCCGGTCTTGATTTGCTACTTCTCTAGCGTCGGCGGTAGCCGCCGATCCAGCCTCGCGTGGTATGGCCGTGGCGCAACTTGAGTAGGCGGGGTTGGAGCTTGTGGGGTTTGGAAGCGAGATCTCCGTGAGCCGGGAGGAGGTTGAGCGCGAGGGATGAAGCTATGCACACGGCAGTGGCAGCCGCGGCGTAGTCAGTGGTAAGTGTCTGCAAGAACGCCGCCATGGACGAATCCTGTCGCGACGCCGACGATGATGCGCGGGACGAGCAGGCGGCAGCAACGAGCGCGAGGAGGCGGAGCGAGTAGCACCGGAGCGTGAGGAGGTGGGGTGAGGCGGGGGCGGGGACGGGGAATGGCGGCGGCGCGGAACCCTAGCTTGCTCAGACTCGCGACGCACGAAGGAAAGAGGAAAATCAGGTTGGGGCGACGGAAAATGTTCTGGTTGTTTTTGGTGGCCTACTTGTCAGCGGCGACGAAGCGGGAGTACGACGAAGACGACCAAACCTTTGACGTATTGCTTCTTGGCAGAATAAGGAACAACTTCCTCCTTTTCCTCCTTTTTAAGTAGTGTAGATTTGTGACCAAACATCATACGATTGATGGTGTTGGTTTTCCGGATAGCTTAGTCCACACAATTGTATTTCAGTTAAACTATATAGTAGTTTTTTTTTTGCGAAAGAAACTATATAGTAGTTAGGCACTTAGCTAATCATATTAGTGAGTAACACAGACTAGCGACATGTATTTAGATTGTGTTGATTTTTTTCAGCACCTATCCCGACCTAAATTGACTATTGGCTTCGGTAAAACAAAAGTTCATTTCAATCGGTGCAACAGTGTTCGCTCACTTGTGACACACTACTGTTCCAGAAAATTTTGTTGATTTCTGTAGTTAGCCGAGAAGTTGCATCAGTTGGACTTTTTTTGTTATGGTTTTGTTGTAACAATTTTTGCCTGATTTTTCGGTAATTAACCGAACATATGTCCTCTTCTTAATTATAAATTAGGACAAAGTGTTTGCCCCCGTTTTGAAAAGAAAGATGAACATACGGTACGTCATTGAAGTTATTGCCAACTACTTCGAAACATGTCTTAACAAAAGAAACCTAGATTGGTGTGGAGCTTCAAAGTTGTGGTGAGGTGGATGAAATTAGTACTTCCTCCGTTTAAAAAATGCTGCTCAATTTTTTTCAGATTCGAATGTATCTATAAATAAAATGTGTCTATATTCATTCATATCTAAACAAAGTTGAACGGTTTTTCTAGGAACGGAGGGAGTATTAGTCTAACCAAGTGCGTTCGTACCGTGAAGAACAACCATGCAAGAACAGTGCAACTCCATCCGATCATCCTCGTGATGCTACTTCGTGCGTAAATAATTTAGGTCGTTGCTATTAGAATTCTTGATGCTTCCAAGCCCTAGAATGTATTTGGGTTTCAACAACACTACAAAACGCAATTCTAACCATGTAGAAAACTTGTATACAATGCATAAGCAAAGTATGTTGATGTGGACCTAGAATGACTAGGTTCTACTCAATGATCGACCTCGTGTACATAATAAGCATGATGATTTCTTGTAAACTATGTCTCGTCTCCATCTCCCTTCTGACCCTCAAATAGAAACACGTGTGTTCGCAATATCCATGCAATAAATGCTTTTGTTCAATTCAGTACAGCTCATAGGAGGGCATGCAAAAGGCATCCAGGTACTGAAAAGTAAAAGACAAAAATGTAAATCGCCACCTACTTCTAGGGCCTAACGAAATGAGAAAAGGAACTTTATAAAACACATGATCAGACACAAAGCGCACAACTAAGAGAACCAACACTAACGCAAAAGCTTCGAAGCAGATACTTTTTCTTCTCAAAAGATAGGACGGCAAGAGATAGATCACTTTGAATCATCTTCGCGTGCAGTTAGTTGTTGTATCGCCTATGACTTCTACTTCGATCTGCACTTCTAATTCTCATTGTGCGATCTGGTTTCCCGCCCAAACACCATGGACGTGATTGATTGGTAGTCTGCACGAAGCAGGTTTTTATTTTAGACGAAAGGCTAAAGATGAGCTGGCTTTAAATTAATGAAGCCCTAACTGGCCGACGCAGCGATTTTACATGGGCGTGGGAGTCACGGGCTTATCCAACGAACGCGGGTGTGCCAAGATGCGTGCGTGAAAGTTTGCACAAACAACCTGAACATTGTATATCTTCCCACTCTTATAGGGATCAAAGTGTACATGTACACTTCGTTGGCTTGGGTCTCTGAAATCTCGAGCTGATCGCCCCCTCTCCTCACATCCTCGTCCAGTCACCGGAAATGAAGCTCGATCCCATGACCCCCACCACCGACACGCCATCGACGTGTTCTGGCCAAGCCGATGCCCTTTCCACTCTGCCGAGCTCGAGCCGAGGACCCCTGGGTGGCTCCGATCTAGATCCGCTTGGATGGGTTCCCCTCCGGCCGGACGAGGAGCTCGCTGTTCATGGCCATTGTCGGCTACCTTGGCCATGATCTGGCCATCCGAGGCATTTTTTTTTGTTTGGATTCGAATACTATTGGATCTGAGATGTTTCTCCAAAATCTCGATTTTGTGAAGAAATATGTATGGATTTTTATGTGATTCTTGTATTAACTTCTGCAAATGTCCATATATGTACGGATCTGTTCATGAGATTAGTTTCAGATTTATTTCCAATTCCTATTCATGGTTGATTTGATCTGGTCCTGGATGGGATTTGCTCCAAATTTGTTCACCATTTGTCTATTTTTTTGCGTTTACTAGATGCTAATGATGCGTGTAAGCAGTATGATGATGGAAACGAAGTAGAATTCCGTGTATTTTTACCCTGTCCAGATTTGGTTCTTTGTTAGTATGCTCTAAACAAATTTGTACCACTAGGTGATTTGTTTGGTGATTGGTGGTCTGAATAATAGTGTATCTGGAAAGAATGTAGCCTAATCAGAAACAGAAGGACATGAATTTATCCTAAATTTCGGAACATAATGCCATTGATTTAGGTGTTCACCATTAATTTCCCACCATAATTTAATTGATGCCTGGATCTGTAGATGGTGTGCAGGGCATGCAGGCTAGATATAGAAGCACTGGTCGATTAAAAATATATCTAAATTAGGGTGTTTCTTGTAATGTACCAGACTACCTGTACGAATCTCAAAGCTGGATTGGATGTCCAGGATAAGCCTGTGACCCCCACGTATATGTAGAGAGTGATTTCCGCTAGAGTACATACGACAACCACAACATCTTAGGGTTACAAGCACACACGCAAATGGGAGCAGCACTGTCGCAGCACAGATACAAAAGGTGACGCCCCAACGAAACCACCAGACGTGCAAGAGCAACGAGTCCAACTCTAACATAAAAGATAAGATACAGGTAGCTCGGGCTGCAGATGGAACTCCTCACGCCGGGCGATCCTTGATGGTCGCGTGGAGCGAGCGAAGTCTCCTAGTCGCCAGCTCCAGCACCTCGCGATCATGCCGTCTAGCTACTAGCTTCCACACCTGTAAGTACATCAACATTTTATACAACCCGTCAGCAGGTTGGGATGGGAAGGTCCCTTCAATGATAAACTTGTTTCTAATGTTCCAAAGGGCCCAACAAAGTGCCGCGCAACAAATCCATAAAATCCCTTTGGTTTGGCCTGTTAGGTTATCTAGAATTTTGTATAGCTCCGCAAAACAGGTGGGATTCCAAGAGCACTGAAGCGGTTCCTGAACTGCACTTCACATGAATCTCGCCAGAGGGCAATGGAAGAAGATGTGGGCGGTATCCTCCATCTCCGAGCATAGGGTGCATCGCCCCGACGATGGACCCTGATGTCTACGGGTGCTTCTATTCTTGTAGACAGTGTTGGGCCTCCAAGAGCAGAGGTTTGTAGAACAGACAAGTTTCTCTTAAGTGGATCACCCAAGGTTTATCGAACTCAGGAGGAAGAGGTCAAAGATATCCTCTCATGCAACCACGCAACCACAAAGCAAGAAGTCTCTTGTGTCCCCAACACACCTAATAGGTGCACTAGTTCGCGAAGAGATAGTGAAATACAGTGGTATAAATAAGTAGTAGCAACGCACGAAAAGTGCTTTTGCAGAACAAGTAACAAACAGAGAATAAGAATCAAGAACAAGCAATATATATTTAGGAACAAGGCCTAGGGATCATACTTTCACTAGTGGACACTCTCAACTTTGATCACATAACATAATAGATAAATGCATACTCTACTCTCTTGTTGGATGATGAACACCACTAATTAGGATTACACGAACCCTCAATGCCGGAGTTAACAAGCTCCACAATATTCGATGTTCATATTTAAATAACCTTAGAGTGCATGACAGATCAACACAACTAAACCAAGTACTAACATAGCATGCACACCTGTCACCTTCACACTATGTAGGAGGAATAGATCACATCAATACCATCATAGCAATAGTTAACTTCATAATCTACAAGAGATCACAATCATAGCCTACGCCAAGTACTAACACGGATGCACACACTGTCACCATTACACCGTGCAGAGGAATAAAACTACTTTAATAACATCACTAGAGTAGCACACAGATAAATTGTGATACAAAACACATTGCAATCATAAAGAGATATAAATAAACACTTCACTATGCCATTCATAAGGTGAAAAGTATTCTGAAATATAGCCTAAGAGACCCACACGGTGCACACACGTCACCTTTACACACGTGGGACAAGGAGTCTCCGAGATCACATAAGTAAAATTCACTTGACTAACATAACGACATCTAGATTACAAGCATCATCATATGAATCTCAATCATGTAAGGCAGCTCATGAGATTATTGTATTGAAGTACACAGGAGAGAGATGAACCACATAGCTACCACCCGAGCTCGATGGAGAACTACCCTCCTCATGGGAGACAGCTTGATGGAGATGGCGGTGGTGTCGATGGAGGAGTTCCGGGGCACTTCCCCATCCCGGGGCGCGAACAGAGACTCGTCCCCGATCTTGGCTTCGCGATGGCGGCGGCTCTGGATGGTTTCTCGTACCGTGGCTTTTTTCGTATCGAGGTTTTAGGTCGAGGGGCTTCTTTTAGGCGAAGAGGCGGCGTCAGAAGGTCAACGAGGCGACGACACCATAGGGGGCGCGGCCACCCCTGTGCCGCGGCCCATGGTCCGTGGGCCCGTGGCCCTCCCGACGACTCTCGGTGTTCGGATGCTTCCGGCAAAATAGGACCCGGGCGTTGATTTCGCCAATTCCGAGAATATTTCCTTACTAGGATTTCGAAACCAAAACAGCAAAACAAGAACGGCCCTTCGGCATCTCGTCAATAGGTTAGTTCCTAAAACGCATAATTATGACATAAAGTATGCATAAAACATGTAGATATCATCAATAATGTGGCATGGAACATAAGAAATTATCGATACGTCGAGACGACGCATCCCCAAGTTAGCTCCCGAGCAGGTAAACGATAAACAAAGATAATTTCTGGAGTGACATGCCATCATAACCTTGATCATACTATTTGTAAGCATATGTAGTGAATGCAGCGATCAAAACAATGTATATGACATGAGTAACAAATGAATCATATAGCAAAGACTTTTCATGAATAGTACTTTTAAGACAAGCATCAATAAGTCTTGCATAAGAGTTAATTCATAAAGCGATAATTCATAGTAGAGGTATTGAAGCAACACAAAGGAAGATGAAGTTTCAGCGGTTGCTTTCAACTTGTAACATGCATATCTCATGGATAGTTGTCAATGCATAGTAATATAATAAGTGCAATATGCAAGTATGTAGGAATCAATGCACAGTTCACACAAGTGTTTGCTTCTTGAGGTGGAGAGAGATAGGTGAACTGACTCAACAATAAAAGTAAAAGAATGGTCCTTCAAAGAGGAAAGCATCGATTGCTATATTTGTGCTAGAGCTTTGATTTTGAAAACAAGAAACAATTTTGTCAACGGTAGTAATAAAGCATATGTATCATGTAAATTATATCTTACAAGTTGCAAGCCTCATGCATAGTATACTAATAGTGCCCGTACCTTGTCCTAATTAGCTTGGACTACCGGGATCATCGCAATGCACATGTTTTAACCAAGTGTCACAAAGGGGTACCTCTATGCCGCCTGTACAAAGGTCTAAGGAGAAAGCTCGCATTGGATTTCTCGCTATTGATTATTCTCAACTTAGACATCCATACCGGGACAACATAGACAACAGATAATGGACTCCTCTTTTATGCATAAGCATGTAGCAACAATTATTTTTCTCATATGAGATTGAGGATATATGTCCAAAACTGAAACTTCCACCATGGATCATGGCTTTAGTTAGCGGCCCAATGTTCTTCTCTAACAATATGCATGCTCTAACCATAAGGTGGTAGATCGCTCTTACTTGACAAGACGAACATGCATAGCAACTCACATGATATTCAACAAAGAGTAGTTGATGGCGTTCCCAGAACATGGTTATCGCACAACGAGCAACTTAATAAGAGATAAAGTGCATAAGTACATATTCAATACCACAATAGTTTTTAAGCTATTTGTCCCATGAGCTATATATTGTAAAGGTGAAGAATGGAAATTTAAAGGTAGCACTCAAGCAATTTACTTTGGAATGGCGGAGAAATACCATGTAGTAGGTAGGTATGTGATACGTCTCCGACGTATCGATAATTTCTTGTGTTCCATGCCACATTATTGATGATATCTACATGTTTTATGCACACTTTATGTCATATTCGTGCATTTTCTGGAACTAACCTATTAACAAGATGCCGGCGCCGCTCTCGTCACTGTTTTTGGTTTCGAAATCCTAGTAACGAAATATTCTCAATTGGACGAAATCAACGCCCTGTTCCTATTTTGCCGGAAGCATCCGTAACACACGAGAAGGACCAGGGGGGGCACTGGGCCCCCAGACCATAGGCCGGCGCGGCCCAGGCCCTGGCCGCCGTCACCCCATAGTGTCGTCGCCCCTTCGACCTTCTGATGCCGCCTCTTCGCCTATTTAAGGGCCCTCGACCTAAAACCTCGATACGGAAAAGCCACGGTATGAGAAACCTTCCAGAGCCGCCGCCATCGCGAAGCCACGATCTGGGGACAGAGTCTCTGTTCGCACGCCGCCGGACGGGAAGTGCCCGGAAGGCTCCTCCATCGACACCACCGCCATCTCCATCAACGCCGCTGTCTCCCATGAGGAGGGAGTAGTTCTCCATCGAGGCTCGGGGCTGTACCGGTAGCTATGTGGTTCATCTCTCCTATGTACTTCAATACAATAATCTCATGAGCTGCCTTACATGATGAGATTCATATGATGATGCTTGTAATCTAGATGTCGTTATGCTAGTCAAGTGAATTTTACTTATGTGATCTTCGGAGACTCCTTGTCCCACGTGTGTAAAGGTGACAGTGTGTGCACCGTGTGGGTCTCTTAGGCTATATTTCACAGAATACTTATTCACTGTTATGAATGGCATAGTGAAGTGCTTATTTATATCTCTTTATGATTGCAATATGTTTTGTATCACAATTTATCTATGTGCTACTCTAGCAATGTTATTAAAGTAGTTTTATTCCTCCTGCACGGTGTAATGGTGACAGTGTGTGCATCCGTGTTAGTACTTGGTTTATGCTATGATTATGATCTCTTGTAGATTATGAAGTTAACTATTGCTATGATAGTATTGATGTGTATTATTCCTCCTACATAGCATGAAGGTGACAGTGTGCATGCTATGCTAGTACTTGGTTTAGTCGAATTGATCTTTCATGCACTCTAAGGTTATTTAAATATGAACATTGAATTGTGGAGCTTGTTAACTCCGGCATTGAGGGTTCGTGTAATCCTACGCAATGTGTTCATCATCCAACAAGAGTGTAGAGTATGCATTTATCTATTCTATTATGTGATCAATGTTGAGAGTGTCCACTAGTGAAAGTCCGATCCCTAGGCCTTGTTCTAAATATCGCTATCGCTGTTTGTTTCATCGTTTCATCACCACCGCTACAAGCCGCTTGTTTACCGTCTGGCGAAGCACTTTTCTCGTGCCACCGCTCATATATATTCATACCACCTGTATTTCACTATCTCTTCGCCGAACTAGTGCACCTATTTGGTGTGTTGGGGACACAAGAGACTTCTTGCTTTGTGGTTGCAGGTTGCATGAGAGGGATATCTTTGACCTCTTCCTCCCGAGTTCGATAAACCTTGGGTGATCCACTTAAGGGAAAACTTGCTGTTCTACAAACCTCTGCTTTGGAGGCCCAACACTGTCTACAGGAAAAGGAGGGCGTAGACATCAAGCTATTTTCTGGCGCCGTTGCCGGGAGGAAAGGTAAAAGGTACTCACACTCCGGATCTCGGCTACTAAGCTATTTTCCAGCGTATTGTAAGTACTCGAAGCTATTTCCTTTAGATCCTGCAATTGCATCTTTTTGTTTCTTGTTTACACTAGTTTGGCATAATGGACAAGAATGAGCTTCTTATGCTATTTCCTGATTTAAAACATGGATTGTTTGATGCGAAAATTAAAAAACCTATGGAATCTTATTTGCATGCTGGTAGTAATATTAGTATGAACGCTTTGAACACCATTGTTGATAATGATATAGAAAGTTCTAAGCTTGGGGAAGCTGGTTTTCATGATCTTTTTAGTCCCCCAAGCATTGAGGAGAAAATTTTCTTTGATGATACTTTGCCTCCCATTGACATAGGCATCCCAAATGGGCCTGCCGAAGATAGTACCCGGGGTTTACTGAAGGCCCGATATTTGAAGAGTAAGAAGATTCGGGAGCCCAAGATGTATTAAGGAAAGTTAGAATTGTAGTAGGAAGTGTTATTTGTAAATCTGGCGGGATGAGTTAGAAACCGTCCCGGACTCTGTAACTTGTACAAAACGAAACCCTCGGCTCCGCCTCCTATATAAAGGGGGAGTCGAGGGACGAAGAGGCAATCGAATCATTGTTACAAACCCTAGTTTTCATAATCGTCGAGTACTTTTCGCTGAAACCTTCGAGATCTACTTGCCCTCTACTTCTAACTAAACCCTAGCCTACAATCCATAGGCATTGACAAGTTGATACCTTGTCAATTGGCGCCGTCTGTGGGAACTAGAGGCGCAAGGATCGATCTCGATGGCACGTTCAAGATCTTCGACATCGTCAACCGCAAGCAACACAATGGATCGAGGTAGATCGCTGCTGGTCTTGTCGATTTTGTTCCTCACCCACCCTCCCGTTTGGATGCATATGCGTATCTGGCGGAGCCCATGGAGATGACGTTCGGAAGGTTTCACTTTCGCGTCGAGAAGGAAGGATCGTATCGTGTCGAGATTCCAATTTCATCGGGATCATCGGAGGTCGATTCCGATTTTTCAAGCTATGCATCGTCAACCGAGTCAGGAGAAGAAGAAACTTCATCGACACGCTACGTCAGCACCAGAGCAAGAGAGAAACTCGCCAAGATCTTCAACGACATGTCGTTCGAGTCATCTGCGGACTCATATATAAGCGATGGCTCAAGCGATGTCGACAGCTACGACTTCATCGACAAATCTATCACAATGGGCAAGGTCTTCATCAATCTCGACGATGATGTCACCAAACCCAACATAGATCTGAGTACAAAATATCATCAGATTTATGCCATTGAGGATCAAGAGGAAACATCTGAGGCTTTCGACGATCTGGGAAATCCATACGTCGATCCCTCCAATCTGCGACAAGGCCTGGGCAACAAATACATCGGGCCAGAGCCGCGAGATAGAGTTCAACTTTCACAAGCAGCGTGGGACAGAGCCGCGAGAGCTATGAATGGTACAGAACCAATGGCTACCACGGCCACACCAGAGGAATTACAAGCATATCAATATAGGCTCGCACGAGCGCGTGAGAATTGGAAAACAGACAGTTAAACAGAGAAAGGAGGCGCTTCGCATCCAAGCAGAGAAGGGCAGATCTAAGTCGACAATCTAGAACTTCGGGTGATAGCCACAGGGAGGCTCGGAACAGAGCAAGATCAAGGTTGCAACATATACCCGAGGCAGAAAGAGAGCACTTGGTCCAAAACCTCGACATGTCCTTCATGTCGATAGATACAAGAGGAAATATCATCCCTAAGACACCAGAGGCTGGATATATGGCGACACATGCTTTTATCCTTGCATCTAAACCACCCCCAGGTGATCCAAGGGAAACACTATACAATATGGCGGTAGCAGGAGTTGGAGCCATGGGGACAGCGTTTGTATCAACGCCTCCCGAAGGAGCGGCAAGGCAAAATAGTCCACGACTGCAGCAGAACAAGGCAGAGCCCTGAAGGACCAAGTGGAGCAAGAGACACAGCAGCACAAGCAAGGGTCGACAGAGCGCGCAAAGCGAAGGGATCATCGGCAATCTCCGGAGCTTAATGACGAAGATATGTGCGGCCTGCCATGCTTCACGAGGAGAGTCCAAACTCGAGTCCCCTCAGATTCAAGTTACCCGACAACTTCAAGAAGTTCGACGGCCTTCAAGATCCGGAGGATTGGCTAGTTGATTATCTCGAGACGTGAAGCTCAGGAGGAACCAGGGCAACAGCTATGCAAAGCATCCGGTGCATTTGAGTGGAGCCGCACGATCTTGGATAAAGAAACTCACTCCAGGATCTATCGACACTGGAAAGTTTCGAGGATGTGTTCGTCAAGAACTCGATCCACGTGCAAAAACCGCGTCGTTAGAGGAGTTGAGAGCGTGTCGACAAAAGCCGATGAGCCAATGAGAAAGTACATTCAAAGGTGGAATATCATCAAAACTCGGCGGAAAATATATCCGACGAGAGAGCAATAGATGCGTTTGTAGCGGGAATCAGGCGTGGAGATTTTGTCGAGGACTTAGGAAGGACCAATCCAAAGACGACGCGTTAATGGAGATAGCAAACAGATGGGAGATGGAGAAGATGATGTCCACAACAAACGGCACGGTCGCCAGAGGAGGACCGTGGTCGAAATTATCAACCGAGGCGACGATTTCCTCGCAGTACCCAACTATGACGCTCCAGGGCAAATTTCGGCAGGTTTTGGGCAAACACAGGAGGAAGCAACAGAGATGATTATCAGAGAAGCAAGAACAGCGAGGCGATAACATGGATGATTCTCGCAACAACAGACAAAATAGCGGGCCTAGGTTCCCAAGGCCTTTCGTGTCCCCCGAAGAGATGATGAATGGGCCGTGTCAAATGCATTTTTTCCTCGACAAAGAATGGTAAAAGACAGGTCAGGGCAGAAAGATCGAAATTTTCTGCAATGCTAAGATATGCAGAGAACGCTAACGCGCGGCAACACAGAGAAATCCCGAGAACCCGAAGCGAGATTCACTTGCCGCCTCCTCCCGCGATTACAGACGACAATCGGCATCAGCTTAGAATAGCGGTAGCACCTCCACCATCACCTTATGTTGATCCTAACTCCAACGGAGCGGTGTCAATGATTCAGAAGGGAAGGCCATCCAATAGAGCTCGTAAAGTAATCTCGACGACAGGTGTTTATGGCAAAAAATGCCTCCACCAACAATTGAGTATCTTAATTGGTCGGGACAAGATATCGGCTTCACCATAGCGATCATCCGCAGCAAGTTCCTCGACCAGGCAGTCAGCACTTATTCTCAGCAGTTATCGCGGGGTTTGATGTCTCTCGAGTGTTCATAGACGGCGGCAGCAGCTCAACCTTATGTATGCGATACATTGAGGAAGATGAACATATCCTTAGCAAACCTGAAGCCAACAGACACAAGGTTCCACGGCATCACACCGGAGAAACCAAGTTATCCATTGGGGAAGATCAATCTCGACGTTCATTTGGGACCCGAGAAAATTATAGAATCGAGAGGCTGGAATTGAAGTCGTAGATTTTCCGTCGCAATACCACGCTCTGTTGGGACGACCAAGCATATGCTAGATTTATGGCGGTGCCACACTATACATACCTGTTGTGGAGGTTGCCCGGACCAAAGGGACCAATCAGTCAAAGGAAGCTTTGCCTTAGCCGATAAGTGTGATAAGGATTTTCATCGGCTATCAGAAACTTTCGGGATGCAAGCTGAGTATTTGACGTCAAAAAGCATGACCGATTACGACGTACTGCCAGACGTTGGACGGTCAAATAAAGAATCAACTTTTAATACCAGGAAAAATTCTAAGGAGGTGCAGATTCACCCGACAGACCCGAAAAAGGCGACATCTATCGCAAACGACATGGATATCGCATAGGAAAGCGCGCTCGTCAAGTTCCTCCGTGAGTCTGGAAAATCTTCGCATGTTGTCCAGCTGACATGCCAGAGTACCAGGGAACTTGCCGAGCACCACCTAAACTTGGATCCATTAGCGAGACCAATAAAACAACCTTTGCGGCGTTTTTGGAACCAAACCGCAAAGCTATGCTATAAGTAAATCGACGGAGGAAGCTGGTTTTATCAAAGAGATATCTAAGCCACATGGGTAGCTAACCCTGATGGTGCCGAAGAAACACACGACAGTCCTTCGCATGTGCGTCGACTTTACGTGTCTCAATAAACATTGTCCAAAGGATCACTTTTCCTCCCGAGGATCGATCAAATTATCGACTCCACGGTGGATGAACGTCTTTCCTTCCTGGACGCATGGTTATAACCAGATCAGATTGAAAGAAGAAGACGAGGCCAAAACAGTGTTCATAACACCTTACGGCGTGTTCTGCTAGAACAATGCCTTTCGGTTTAAAAAACGCGGGAGCAACATATCGAGGATGATGCAGAAGTGTTTGGCGACACGATCGGGAAAAACGTGCAAGTGTACATTGACGATGTCGTCATAACATCAAAAGAGGGGACAACACTGATTGAGGATCTCAAGGAAACTTTGACAACCTCAACAAATTCCGCCTGCTGAACCCGACATATTCCTTTGGCGTCCAAATAGAGAACTGGGATTTCTAGTCTCAGCAAGAGGGATTGAAGCAAATCCCGACAAAATACAAGCTATCATAACAATGAGGAAGCCAACAAAGTTGAAAGAAATACACAGCTAACTGGGCGAGTCGCAGCTTTGAGCAGATTCGTCGCCGGTTGGGAGAAAAGCGTTACCATTTTACGCCTAATAAAGCAAGGAGATAAATTCCAAGTGGAACGAAGAGGCCGATAGAGCCTTCGAGGATTTGAAGCGCACAATCTCACAACCTGGTGGCGCCAAGGAAAAGGAACCTCTCCTGTTGTATATTGCAGCCACGCCCCAAGTGGTGAGCACGGTGCTAGTTGTCGAAAGAGAAGAAGAAGGAAAACTCACGGCGTGCAGAGGAATACTTCGTCAAGTTTTATCGCTCAAAACAAAGGTACCCTCGCCAAAAGCTAGCATATGGAGTGTTCACAACAGCACGCAAATTGCGCCATTATTTTTCGCACACCCGATCATAGTGGTCAATGAAGCTCCCTTGTCAAATATACTAAACAACCTAGCTACGGTCGTGTCTCCCTTTGGGGAATAGAACTTTCCCCTCGGGACATCACGTATGAAAAAAAAAGCAATCAAGTCGCAAGTTCTGCCAGACTTCATCGCAGAGTGGATGGAGTTGCAAAACACAGGACCTCCGATTTGTCGAGAACCCGGACCATGAACTTTGATGGGTCCAAAAGACTAGAAGGGGCTGGCGCAGGAGTAGTACTTATATCACCTGAAGGCGACAAGTTGAAGTACATCCTTCGGATGATGTTCCCTAACGCATCTAACAATGAAGCAGAATATGAGGCTCTCATACACGGAATGAAGATGGCGAAAGCTTGCGGTGCAACTCAACTAAAAATCTTTGGCGACTCACAATTGGTGGCTCAGCAAGTTATGAACCAATGTGACGCAGTCAATGATAGCATGATGGCATACAAGGAGGTGTACAACGAGCTCGAGAAGTTGTTCGATGGATGCTAAGTAAATCATATTAGTAGATTGAGCAACGACGAAGCCGACGTTCTTGCAAACATCGGGTCACAATGCCTTGCGATCCCGCCGTGTATTCTGGGAAGAGATAACAGAGAGATCCACCAAATCGACAAAATCAAAAAGAAGGAGAAGAAACCCTCGGGGCTACCAAGGAAAAGCGAGAGGAAGAAGAAGAAGATCAGGACTGGTCATGGTGATACAGATACCATGGATGCAGACGTACATATCGTACATCCTCAGGAAAGAAATACCCGATGATCCAGTTGAGGCAAGGCGAGTAATTCGAAGCTCCAAAACTTTCACGGTGGTCAAAGGAGAATTGTATAAGCGAAGTATTTCAGGCATCCTGCAAAGATGTGTCACACCCGAAGAAGGAAGAATAATTTTGAAGGATGTACACGAAGGAATATGTGGCCACCACGCAAGTAGTCGAGCTATTGCAGCCAAGGTCTTTCGGCAGGATTCTACTGGTTGACAGCAA
This sequence comes from Lolium multiflorum, assembly GCA_030979885.1. Classification (NCBI taxonomy): domain Eukaryota; kingdom Viridiplantae; phylum Streptophyta; class Magnoliopsida; order Poales; family Poaceae; genus Lolium; species Lolium multiflorum. The sequence continues at coordinate 85,393,547 of CM061753.1, forward strand.
TCGAGGACGCTAAGGAAATAGTAAGAACTTGCGACGCGTGTCAAAGGTTTGCCGCAAAACCCCACTCTCCAGCAGCAGAACTAACACCAATACCATTGTCATGGCCCTTTGCACAATGGGGACTTGATATGGTGGGTAAGTTACACAAATCCTGGCCAGGAGGAAAGGAGTACATGTTAGTAGCTGTCGACAAATTTACAAAGTGGATAGAAGCAAGCCGATAAATTCACGGATGGAGCATCCGCATAAAATTCATAAAAGGACTCGTCTTCAGATTTGGACCCCACAAGATCGTCAGTACAATGGCGTAACTTCACATCCCACGAATTCAAAGATTATTGTGAAGAAGTGGGTATCAAGTTGCACTTCGCGTCATTGCACATCCTCAAACCAATGGGCAAGTCGAGAAAGCCAATGGCATCATCGCAATGGCATCAAGAAACGCCCGTTAGGACCACAGGAAAAGCTCGACATACCGGCGACGAACTACCAAGTGTTTTGTGGAGCTGTTGACTGCCAAAACCCACCGGGCGGCGCCGTCAACACGGTAGAGCCAGAAGAGCCTAGAGCCGGCTGGCCGAGACCCCTCCGAGCGACGGCCCGCAATGCTCTTCTGGTCACACGCGGCGATGCGAAGTGGAAGGGCGTGACCTATACCTGGTCGAAGGTGATGGGGATGCCTCGCTTAGTTTCTGCATGGCATACACGTAAACATTAAATACGAGCCTCGATCGGCTCTCAGGTTATCCTGTGAATCGGCTCAAAGAGCCGATCCACCCATGATTCGTACGGGTGCACGAATACTTGGTGATCCTGTGATCAAGATATAGCTAATGAGATCTACGACGATTTAGGGTTTTCACCGCATAATCGGATCATCCTACTCCAGGTTGGGCCTCGCGGCCACGCACGGTGCTCGTAAGCCGATCCTAAACAAGGCTAAAAACCAACATGAAGTTGATCATCGGAACATCGTTTAGGACTTGCGAACGCCACCCTACGTGCCGCTGGATCCTCCCCTTTGTAAGGCCTAACTATTGCAGATATTAAACTAATCCTTGTAGAGCAAGGAGCAATCGTAACGGATCGGATCTACTAAATAATGATCAGCGGGGCCGCCCCACACCCGAGATAGATGTGAGGGCGGCTAGATATGCAAGGGTTGCACTACGTAAGCATGTTATACGAAGAACTATGCTAACCCTAACACATCTATGATAACTACATTGCTCGCCATCAAAGACGCTTCAGTACGAGCAACGCATGAACAACGTGGAGCTTGTGCTGCCTAGATCGCAAGATGCGATCTAGGCAGCATGTCGCTTACCGGTAGAAACCCTCGAGACGAAGGAGTTGGCGATGCGCCGAGATTGGTTTGTTTTGGTTGTTGAACGTGAGTTGTTGTTTATTCCATAAACCCTAGATACATATTTATAGTCCAGCGGACTTTCTAATGTGGGAATATCCCACCGTGCACGATACAAACTCTAACTTTTGATCTAAGATATAATCTACTATAATTAAAGATACACGGGCAATCTAGCCCAAATTCTCCGTGCAAGGCCGTTTCAGAGATCCTCCACGTGTAATCCTTCAAGCCCATCTCCTTTACGGCCCACCTCTGGATTTGACCAAAATCTGGTGATAACACATGCCCCCCTGGTTTTGGAAATAATTTTTCCAAAATCATTATGCTTTCCTTCGTCGGGTCATGTCGTGATTGCAGGTTCCGTTATCATTATGCCCTGTCTTCTCAGCTTCTCTGCAAAATTCGAATAGCTCTGGCGTCATCTCCTTGGAAACTGTAATGACAATAAATTTCCACCAGGCTCCTCATTATTTAACCGTGCCGATCGATTAGCTTTCTTCATCCCCTTCCTCTGTTCCAGCCATCGGCACCCAAAAACCCACTTCTCCCTCACCATGTCTTCCTCCTCCTCCTTCTCAAACCTCTTTCCCCAATTCTCGCCGAAGAAGAAGAACGAGGACAAGCCTCATTCCGAGGTGAACCCCTCCTCCGATAATGAGAAGAAAGAAGGAGAAGTAGCGAAGGCCAAGACCTTCTCCTCCGCCAAGCTCCCGCCGAAGAAGCGCTCCCGCATGGGCGGACAGCGAGGATGAAGATGACGACGAAGAAGAAGAAGAGGAGGAGGAAGATGAATCTTCCCTTCCGCCGGGTACCCGCCAACCAAGCGCTTCCGCCCCTGGGCAACGAGGAGATGATGATGACGAGGAGGAAGAGGCCCCGCACACAGCGGGTAGCAACGAGGAGCTCCTCGGGAGCACGCGACGACATCGACGGCGGACGACGAGGACAGCGACGACTAGTAGAATAGGACTAGTAGTAGCGGTGCGCTAGGCACTAGATCCCTCTTTTGAGAGCTATCGGGTCTTTCTTGTAAAGCCGCTCCTCTGAATTAATGAAATTGTTCTTTTGATTCATCCTTCAATTGCTCCAATTTCATTCCTTCCGCCTGTCCCGTCAAGACCGATAGCAATGTATCGGATTTCTTTTCTTTTGGATGCCCATGAAGCCAAACTCTCATGTCGATTAGCTCGTAGGCCAAGAACTTCTCAATTTCAGGCTGCGATTTGGTGTCTGACCATAATTTTCCGCAATCCCTTAGCCGATAACTACTCATCGGCTATTTTGAGAATCTAGTCCCTTTCCTCCTCTTGCAACGACAGGACGGTCCAAACTTGTAACAAACAAAAAACTGACGGCCTCCTATCCCGATTCAGAGGAGATCACAATGCAAGGCCCGTCGACGTGACTCCAATCGGCTTTCCAAAACAGAGCAGCCACCAACCACTGCCGAGTCTCGCCGAGGCGAGAACGGTAATGGATCAGCCGAATATGCAGAGTTAGCCGATTTCACCAAATCGGCTCCCCAAAGCAGAGAACCTTCGGGGTGAGCTGCCCCCCGAGCTTATTCAGTCTACTTTTCGCGCCTTGCGGGTCAGATCAGCTCCTTCCCTGTACTGACCGTCGATGTCGTGGGTCTTGTGTGACTGTACTAGTCGATGGCTGCGCATCGGCTTTGCTTCGTCCGAAATTTTTTTTTTATTTGGCCGATTTTTCCTCAATCAGCCCCCAATGTTCCACTGCACGCACGTTTGCACATGTTTACCTGCACATGTTCATCTGACTATATGCCCCCCGAGCCGAATCACAAATGACTGCAGATATCGGCTTTTATGGTTAGTCAGGGCACTGTACTTGCACGTCGGCTTCGCGAAGATTCATGCTGACTTTCATCTGCCGACGTGGCCGCCTCCTAGTGGATCGTTGCTGAACACAAGCAGAATATGTGCAGAGGATAATTTTGGCCGATTGCTGGAACCGGCCTCCACATTGCTTGTTCGATGAAGGTTTTGTAATGTCCCTCCGTAAATTTTTGGGGCCGATCACAAGGATCAGCCTCGCCCGATTTGCTCATTGGTTTCATCTTGCTACTCGGTCAGGCTGGATAAAACCAACCCAACCTCTGACTTGATGCGCCTGCTGTCGTCCACCTTGAGTGCATCGTATAATCGTGGAGCACTAAGCTCCGTCGGAAGGACGAGCACCATGTTTGTGCCACCGATGTTTCATCATCGGCTTTCTTTTGCTTGGGACGCCACTCCATTCTCCGTGGATGACCCTCTTCATCCAGGGCTCGCTGAACCTTCGCAGCTAGATCAGGCCGTGCCTTCCTCAACGTATGCATAACCTTTCGGCTTCTTCCAGCCGCGCAACCGCTGAACCCCGCGTTTTTGTGAACGGCTGAGTCCGTCATGGCACCACCTGGACGTGGTACTGTCTTCTTCTTCTTCTCGGTCCCTCGTCTTCGGAATCCTCAAGATCCGCCCAACGAAGTGACTCAAGCGTTTGCTTTGTGGCGGGAGAGGCCCTAAGCGTCGAACACAGACACGTTGGCTGCCTCCTTCTTCTTCTTGCGCATTGGCGCTGCGATTGTGGGCAACTCCGTCCCGAATCCTGAAGAGTCCAAGAAAGGGCAGTCCCAAAGTCCGACGTTGTCATCTTGCTCCCTTGACCTGTCCGTGGTACGGCGCTCGTGCCCTCCTCATCGCGATCATGCCGACGATGTCTTCTGGCTTCTAGCCAGACGATCTCCTTTTTCATCATAGTTGGACCGTCGGCGTTGGTCATACTCACATATTTGTTGAGGAGGTGACGAGAGAGGTCGTTGATATCTTATGTTCTTCACTTCTCCTTCTCGTGACGTAGCGCTTGCCATCATGATGGAGCCGATGGCGTGGAGCGGCCTCCTTCGTGTCCTTGCTATGGAGAGCCCCTCATCTCCATCTTTGCCGAGTGGTTCCCGTGTCCTACCATGTTGATGCCGAACGAGGGACCTGGCTGGCAACCCTCAGGGTAAGTGACTTCACCATGTTAACGGCGGGAAGGGTTGGGTGTCGACCTTCATGGCGTATTGGTTGAAAATTAGACGCCCCTTTTCTATCGCCGCTTGGATGTGCCGACGCCACACCCGCGTTGGTGGCATGGGAGAGCGAGTTGTGGAATTTGCAATATGGCTTTCTCTTGCGCCGTGGGGAACTTGAGACCTTCAGGAATCGTCAACTGCTTCTCCTTGAGCAGGAGGTCGAAGATTTGTTCGGCCTTGGTCACGTCAAAATCAAACTTCGGGCGGCCCCGGTGGCTTTACCCATTTGCAGGACACGGGGTTCCTCCCCGAGTCCACTCGGCCATCGCTACTTCTTGGTCTCCCGCAGAACTTTCGTCTTCCTCTCGCATCGACCAGGACTATCGCACGCTTGAACTTGTCTTGGTACAGTCCGGTGCCGTTCATATGCCGATAGTTTCTGAACCACGTGCGCCAGCGAGGGATAATCGCTTGGGAGGCCATGTCCTTGAGCCGTGTTGCAAGGCCGCTATTGCCAACTCGACTGCTTCCTTTTAGCTTATACGAACCGAATAACATCGGTTCCTAAGATTCCCGAAGTGTTGGATGTACTGTCACCGTTTCTCCACGCTTCGACGTAGTTGTGCTAGATCGGCAATGCCTGACTTAAGCTTCTCAATGGTATTGCATATGGAACTGTTCTTCCAATTGCTTCCAAGACCGGATGGAGTTTGCCGGCAAAGAGGTGTACCATCCGAAAGCCGATCCCGTGAGGGATCGAAAAGAGCCTCACGCGTAGCTGATCCGACACGAAGCCGGTCCTAGTTGCGCCAAATATCGGCCGACGTGCTCGATGGAGCCGGAGCCATCTGATTCACTGAATTTGGAGAAGTCAGGAGCCGATATTTAGGTGGCAAATGATCATCTCGTACTGCGGTACGGCTTGGAATAGCCGATTGTTCTCTTTTCGGCACCATGCCGAACGGTCTCTCAGTGGTACGATCTGATCCTCACGGCTGGCTGCAGGAGATGCACTTCGAAGATTCGCCGGGTGGCGTACTTAGCGCCATGTTTGCTTTTCCACCGAGCCAACGCAGGAGCCGGGCCTGGAGTTTCGTCGGGGTGGCGACTTAGTTAGCCACGTCTCGCTTCTCAAGCTCTGTTGTTGACGTCCCTCCCGTTTGCGCCGGAGTCCCCGACGTTGTGGCCTGGTTTGAGAGTGCCCAGTTGCCACAATCCGCACATACGTGCACGCGTATCCTTGAGGGATCTCCTTAGCCGCCTCAAGAACGGTAGTCACTAGGGTCACCACCGATCTTGTAGACGACGAATGCCGGTGTAGCCGCACTTCAGTGGGTGCTGCCAACGCATATGGCAGCGGAGGGACCGGAGTGGCAACTCTCCTTGATGCGTCCCGAGAGCTGGTCCCGACGGCGAGTACTCGGTGGCTCATGATCTCCTCGGATCACGCGCAGAGCGAGACGCTCCAACACGTTGACCAAGTTTTCAGAGTGGCGGTGTAGCGAGTGAGCCACCAAGTAGTTGATCCCCGCCGCAGGCCCCTGGTGCGTCCTCCGACGGGGCGAGAGATCTATCCCATCGAGTGCACCTTGCGTGAGAATCCCTTCCATCCGATGCCATGGGAACGGGTTCTTTGAAAAGAGCCGATGAGGTCGCTTCGAGGGTGACCTTGATCTCGTCATATCTCTTCTTGAGCTCGTCAGCAGCTCCTCGTAGGTGATCGGCGTGCCGTCCGCCATCTCAGATGTAGATGGCGATGTGGTTGATGTAGACGATTGTCCCACCGGCGTGGCGAATGTGTTGACTACCAAAACCCACCCATGGCAGCCACAACACGGTAGAGCCGGAAGAGCCTAGAGCCGCGGCTGGCTGAGACCCTCCGAGCGACGGCCCGCAATGCTCTTCTCGTCACACGCGGCGATGCGAAGTGCAAGGGCGTGCCACCTGACCTATACCTGGTCAGAAGGTGATGGGGATGCCTCGCTTAGTTTCCCGCATGGCATACACGTAAACATTAAATACGAGCCTCGATCGGCTCTCAGGTATCCCGTGAATCGGCTCAAAGAGCCGATCCACCCATGATTCGTACGGGGTGCACGAATACTTGGTGATCCCGCTTGATCAAGATATAGCTAATGAGATCTACGACGATTTAGGGTTTTCACCGCATAATCGGATCATCCTACTCCTGTGTTGGGCCTCGCGGCCACGCACGGTGCTCGTAGCCGATCCTAAACAAGGCCTAAAACCAACATGAAGTTGATCATCGGAACATCCTGTTTAGGACTTGCGAACGCCACCCTACGTGCCGATGATCCCCCCTTTGTAAGGCCTAACTATTGCAGATATTAAACTAATCCTTGTAGAGCAAGGAGCAATCGTAACGGATCAGATCTACTAAATAATGATCAAGGGGCGCCGCCCCTGATAGATGTGAGGGCGGCAGGATATGCAAGGGTTGCACTACGTAAGCATGTTATACGAAGAACTATGCTAACCCTAACACATCTATGATAACTACGTTGCTCGCCATCAAAGACGCTTCAATACGAGCAACGCATGAACAACGTGGAGCTTATGCTGCCTAGATCGCAAGATGCGATCTAGGCAGCATGTCGCTTACCCGGTAGAAACCCTCGAGACGAAGGAGTTGGCGATGCGCCGAGATTGGTTTGTTTTTGTTGTTGTTTATTCCATAAACCCTAGATACATATTTATAGTCCAATGACTTTCTAACGTGGGAATATCCCACCGTGCACGATACAAACTCTAACTTTTGATCTAAGATATAATCTACTATAATTAAAGATACACGGGCAATCTAGCCCAAATTCTCCGTGCAAGGCTGTTTCAGAGATCCTCCACGTGTAATCCTTCAAGCCCATCTCCTTTACGGCCCACCTCTGGATTTGACCAAAATCTGGTGATAACAGGAGCATCCGAACAACACCAAATACAGCGACACAAGAAACCCCGTTTTTCCTGGTCCATGGAGCAGAGGCAGATCGCCATAGAAATAGAGCACGACTCCCCGAGTCACATAGTATAATGAAGAAACTTCCAAGATAGCATTGGAAGACGACGTCGACGCACTCGACGAAGCTCGAGACGAAGTACTATCAAGGGTAACCAAATACCAATGTGACTTGAAGAATTACCACACCGACGTCATGCCGAGATCTTTCGTGGGAGACCTAGTTCGGTCACAAAAAAGTCATGAAAAACTCGAGTCACCATGGCTTGGCCCCTACCTCGTCACAGAAGTACGAAGGAGGAGCATACAAGATAAAGGACAAGAAGACAGGGTGGAGGAGCAAAACCCCGAACGTGGCGCAACTCAGGCGGTTCTATGCCTAGAGTTGAAATATAGTCCTTGTAAAACTTCAATGTACCGAAACGCCCGCGAGTTTTCAGACGCACTCTTTTTTTCTGGCACCGAGTGGGGCCGAGAAAGGTTTTTAATGAGGCGGCGGTGCTGCAATATAATAAAGATAGTGTCAATATAACTTTTCTTTATCGACATGTTCAAAGTCTCTGACCCGACGAATTTCAATATAGTTCATCGAAAAAGAAAAGCCTTGCCTTGGTATTAAAATACCTCGTGAGTCAATACAAATACAAAATAGTACTCAATAAAGAAGCTCGGGGGCTGATATTCGCCATCAATACATATTAAATAAATGCCTTGGTTCAAAACCTCGTCATATACAAATACAAGAATAGCCACCGAAACACTCGGGGGCTAGACAAATACAGAAATATAATGATTGCTTCACAATATAATCACAGTCATGGGTTACAAAGAAGAGTTATCTACAAAAGGAAAATAATTACTCATGATTCAGTATATCGTCAATTGTAATTCTGTTTTCTTCAGGAGCAGCGCCAAGAAAGTCAGCATAATGACCATCGGCAAAAAAGTCGGCATCCATCCGAAGAAGGTCTTCAATCATTTCTTCGGCTACAGGCGAAACCTTCGTGTTAATTCGATCGACACCAACTCTTCGGCGCTTACCTTCCGATGGACTTTCGCAACAACTTGGGTTAGGTCAAGATTTGAGTGGCAGATCTCAAGCATGATAAGGGCAAATCTGGCGCCAGCTACCAGCTTGAGCTTTGACAAAATCATGGATCCTGGGGCATCCTTGAACTTCTCCATTAACTCGGGAAGAGTCTTTGGTTGAACGTTCCGAGGAAACATGGAATTATAAACCATGGACAGGGTCTTGGTACAGAAGTCAAGGAAGTCGCGAGTTTGAGAAGCGCGATCCTGAAACCTGACAATCTGGCGGGTCCTCTCTGGAGTAGCCCAAAACAAAGAACCATGATCAAGGGAAAGATTAACGAGGAGGTTCGTCCTAGTATTTACCCTCTCTTCTTCGGCAACAGCGTGTAAAGGAACCTATTAAAACAACGGAGCAGAAAAATTTTAAGAGACGTAGCATGAAGACGGAAGATATCGAGGTTGAAACAAGCATACCCGACATATCCGCACTGGCTTCATTCATGAACTCGAGCATGAAATTTTCTCGAGTAGTCGCCTTTTCAGCCTCGGAAGCAGCGATTTCCTTGGCAGCCACGGCCTCGCGAGCTTGTTGAAGTGCAATTTTTTCGTCGTCAGACTTACGAGATTTTTCCATCATCACAAGTGTTTGCTTCTTTGCATACCTTGCTAGCCGGTTCATCCAATTCTCGCGCAAGGAATCTTCGACAGTGTAGCATCAGCAAGAGTTCTCTTTGAGCGAGAAGAAGAAGGCGAAACGTTGGAAGGAGTGGAAGATGGAGTGTAGTTATCAAATACCAACTGAAATTTAAAAGACAACATCAATCAACAAGCAAAAGATAGAGTTTTCATTAATCTTTCGGAATAGTTACAAAGGCCTTACAGTGGAGCTAACGAAGTACGTGTCGCCAAATAACTACTTTGGCGACAAGAGCAAAAGAAACAGATAAAGAAAAACAAAGAGGCATGTAACTAGACCTCCTACCTTGATGAGCTAGGAGTCGGCTTGGTTTGATCCCGAGATAAGCCAAGATTTTCTTCGTATTGGGCTTGGTGCCTTAATCAGGGACCTCCACCTTGATTGCTCCACTATCCGACGGCATAACTTTTGTCCAATCAACAACTGCTGGCTGTCGCAACCGCAGCAAACAAGGTCTGGACAAGAATCTTCATATTTTCTTGGCGCATCTTCACCCAAGGTCTTCCGTGAATTGAACATCTTGGCAAGGGCAAGGAAAGTCTTTCTTCTAGAAGAAGTAGGGGAACAGCGCCGACAATCTGCATTCGCATTCGCCACGCTTCACGAATTTCTTGACCCATGAAGCTCCAGATAAGTAAGTGCGTCAAGGAGGGGGTCATCGACAGGATTCTCCAGATCAAAATTTTGGTTTGTTTGGTCTGCCAAGGAAACAAAACGTTGGTTAACAACAAGAAACAACGGTTCTCATAAAAATAGAAGGGATCAATAATATTACTGTGAGTGCGTCGACTTTGCGATTTTAGGCGCTTGAGGATCCCCTGTTCACGAGAAGCTTGTGCAGCTTTGCGCTCGTTTAAGGCAGATGCAGCATCCTCAAGTCTTTTCTGCAGTTCCTCGACATTAGCAGCTTTTGCTTTGGCTTCATCAGCCTCGGCCTTAGCTTCGCTAGCAGCCTCACTTTGCTCAAGTTTGAGCAAGTGCGGCGGCACGTTTGTTGGCCTCTCCAAGTTTCTCTGCCGAGATATAAAAAAAAAGAAGAAAGATCAAAAACCGCGACAAGCAACAGGAGCAAAAGTCAAGGAAAATGGCAAGTATAAAAGTTGTTACCTTCGGCTCGTTAGCATATTCACTACTCCAATAAACTGGGACCCGATGCGGAGAAGCTCTTTGATCATGGGTTGTTAAAGAAGAATACAGCAAAAGAAACATCGGCATGAAAAAGAGAGTGAAGGCGTGAAAAAACAAAATAGAAGAAATATAGATATCGACAAACTTACATCATCTAAGAGCAGAGTCGATGAGCTGCCCAATTGAGGGGCAGGTTCAACAATCGTTTCAACCCTTGTCCTTTTTGGTGAAGGAGCAAGGGGGCTTGCCGGGCGGAGTTGTGGTGACGACGTTTTGTTGAGGAGGCGAAGATTCTTCTCCTTCAACTAGCGTGTCCGAGGCAAGTACAAGATGTGACGTGCTTGTCCGAGGAGCCACGTCAACAGTTGGTACTTCTTCCTCGTCATCACCGTTGATCAAAAATCGGCAAATAAAAAGCAAGACAAGATAAACATCTCGAGTACAAAAATAGGGAGAAATAAAGATGACTTACGAGCCGACGAGGGATTCAATATAAGGATCATAAGCTGCCTTCTGATGAGAAGGAACAACTTTTTCAGCCTTAGACGTGCCTAATCCTCGCATCATTCCTTTCCTTTGTTCCTTGGGAAACAGCAGAGGAAGGGATTGCGTCGACTGGCCGCTTCGTATTCAACTTCTTTTTCATGGGAAGCCGCAGATTTGTGAGAACCTGCGACTTCACTTTCAGGAATAGAAGAACCTGGGTGTCTTCGGCAACGATAGCCTGCTCTTCGACTTCTCCATCCTCGAAGAGGAGGAAGGGAAGCCATAGTAGGATGGTTAGCAAGAAAATAGCGACAAAGAAAAATTAGAGAGATACCAATACAGTGAGATGCAGGGAAAGTTCAGAACAAGACAGAAATTCGAGAAGACAAAATACCTCGGGAGAGGATTGGTGGCGCTATATGGTTCCACGCGACAAGAGGAGGGAATAGGATCCTTCTTGGCCAGGCGGGAAACTCTTCGAATCAATTTCTCCAAGTCCTTTGCGAAAGATCACTGAGATTCTATTGGCGTCGTTTTCACCAGAATACGTCCAAAGGGGATTTTTGCGAGCCTGAAGAGGCTGCACTCTAATCCTAAGGAAGTAGGCAGTGGTTTAAACACCGGATAGTTCTTTGCCTCGAGTATTTTGAAGCTGATGAATACGAGACATAAGTGTTTCTGTCGCCTTTTTCTCTTCTTCAAGCTTCGTCCCAGAACGGCGCTAAATTTGGCACTTCCGTCGAAAGGATTATGTTGTGTTCCACGAGTTGGCACTTTCTTCGTGAATGTAGAGCCATCTTTTGCGCCATCCTTGGACAGAATCAAGAAACTTGACGTCGAAATAATCGACGCCAGACACATAACAACGCCGCCTATGTTATAGGTGGCGTTGTGGGAGCCATTGCGGCGGAGGCAGAAAATGCGTTTCCACAGAGCCCAATTAGAGGGATTCCAAGGAAGCATTCGCAAAGGTGATAAAAATGGAAATGTGGAGGATGGAATTTGGGTCAACTGCAATTGAATCCCGTAAACAAAAAGAAGGCCGCGGAGGAAATCGTGAATTGGGGCCGAAAGGCCGCGGGTGAGGTGATCAACGAAACTAACCCGGTACTCCATTGGAGGGTTGGGGTAGCTTTCTTCACTGGGAAAGCGGATGGCGTCCTCTTTCTTCATCGTGCCAAGCCTCTTCAGCGTGTTGACGTCCGGTTGGAGATTTTAGATCTCTCCCACTCAAGATCTTCGGCGGCCATCTCGGAGGCTGTGGCGAGTGAGTCGCGTGCGCGGTGGCATCAACGGCAATGGAAAAAGCAATGTTCGTGAGTGCAGATCGAGAGAGTTGGGCGCAGGGAAGTTTTTGCAAAGAGGAACAGATGGGCGGCGCAAGCGAAGGAGTGAACGGAGGTTGAAGAAAGGTTTGTATAAGGATCGGGCGAAGCAATGTACCGTTGGATGAAGAAATCGTGTGGTGAAAAAAGATCTTCTAGATAAAAGGGTAAAAAGGTATTTTTACAGAACGTGCGCCAGGAAAAGCGGAGGACGTGTGTCCCCCACTTGCACGACGTGTCAACGTGGTGGAAACAATGGACCCACAAGGCAGAAAATCACGACTATTAACAGAGATGAAGTAAATTTGATTAAGGGAAGCATGCCGACAAGAAAAATAAAAGAAGATTGGCGACATTAAATTTTTTGAGCCTTTGATCAAATACAAGTTTTTGCCCAAATGCTCCGGGGCTTTGATAAAAAGTAAAATTTCGAGTATGGCAATATAGAAAATGTGGAGCCTACAACCAAGCACAAGTCCTTGGCTGTAGCTCGGGGTTACTCCCATCGGGAGCGGTTCACGCACCCGAGAGATAAAAAGAAGAGAGATCATATTGGGAAATAATGACAATATAGCGACAAGGTGGACTAAAATGTTGAGCCTACAATCAAGCACAAGTTCTTGATTGTAGCCTCGGGGGCTACTCCCATCGGGAACGCTGTTCGCGTGCCCGATGAAATTAACAAAGAAAAGATGGAAAAGCAAGAAAGTATATTTCGAGTTATAATTAACTTCTACATATACTCCCATCGGAGAGCAATATAAGTCATATTTGACTCGATAAATGTGCCATTCCAACACTAAAGCACTCGACAAGATATTCTCGAACGCCAAAGTTGCGATCAATTTCTCGAATGCCGCAAATTTGCGAAGGTAAGACCCCATCCGTTTCACTGGCGTGGTATCGTCGAAGATCGGTCATATTTTTATCCGTATCAATGACACGGAAAATCCTAACGGACATGTTAGGTACTGGAAATTTGACTGGGACTACGGTAATGGTAAGACCTTAAGCGGCACCCGTCGACGTTTACACCCGATCCCGAGATCATGTCCAGGGACGTGGTCTTGAAGTAGGTTTTTGCGGATTGCCACTAGAGCAGTAACTAGTACCTGATCCGTCCGATGAACTAGCCCCAACTACCATTATCCCTGTACAATATAGAATTTTATGTGAAGAAATATAAAAAGTTAAAGCTCGAATAAAAATAAACAAGTGGATTTTCCCGACTTACGATCTGTAAAATCTCAGGTATAGGATCCCAAATCAAGATAGTACCCGGGGTTTACTGAAGGCCCGATATTTGAAGAGTAAGAAGATTCGGGAGCCCAAGATGTATTAAGGAAAGTTAGAATTGTAGTAGGAAGTGTTATTTGTAACTGGCGGGATGAGTTAGAAACCGTCCCGACTCTGTAACTTGTACAAAACGAAACCCTCGGCCCGCCTCCTATATAAAGGGGCGAGGGACGAAGAGGCAATCGAATCATTGTTACAAACCCTAGTTTTCATAATCGTCGAGTACTTTTCGGCTGAAACATTCGAGATCTACTTGCCCTCTACTTCTAACTAAACCCTAGCCTACAATCCATAGGCATTGACAAGTTGATACCTTGTCACCCATATATGATGATTATAATGATAGTGGTCTTTTGGTGCCACCTACTATGGAGAGTAAATTTTGTTGTGATTATACTATGCCTCCAACATTTGATGAGAATAATAATGATAGCTACTTTGTTGAATTTGCTCCTACTACAATTAATAAGAATAACTATGCTTATGTGGAGAGTAATAATTTTATGCATGAGACTCATGATAAGAATGCTTTATGTGATAGTTATACTGTTGAGTTTGCTCATGATGCTACTGAAAGTTATTATGAGAGAGGAAATTATGGTTGTAGAAATTTTCATGTTACTAAAACACCTCTCTATGTGCTGAAATTTTTGAAGCTACACTTGTTTTATCTTCCTATGCTTGTTACTTGCTCTTCATGAACTTGTTTATTTACAAGATTCCTATGCATAGGAAGCATGTTAGACTTAAATGTGTTTTGTATTTGCCTCTTGATGCTCTCTTTGCTTCAAATATTATTTCTTGCGAGTGCATCATTAAAACTGCTGAGCCCATCTTAATGGCTATAAAGAAAGAACTTCTTGGGAGATAACCCATGTATTATTTTACTACAGTACTTTGTTTTATATTTGTGTCTTGGAAGTTGTTTACTACTGTAGCAACCTCTCTCCTTATCTTAGTTTTGTGTTTTGTTGTGCCATGTACTCTATATCAAGGTTGATACTAGATTTGATTGCGCAGAAACAGATTTCTATCTGTCACGAATCTGGGCTGTTTTCTGTAGAAAAATCAGAAAATATGCCAATTTACGTGCGTGTTCCTCAGATATGTACACAACTTTCATTAGTTTTAAGTTTTCTGATCTGAGTAACGGAAGTATTTATTAAAAATTCGTCTTTACGGACTGTTCTGTTTGACAGATTCTGCCTTTTATTTCGCATTGCTTCTTTCGCTGTGTTGGGTGGATTTCTTTGTTCCATTACCTTCCAGTAGCTTTGAGCAATGTCCAGAAGTGTTAAGAATGATTGTGTCACCTCTGAACATGTGAGTTTTTGATTATGTACTAACCCTCTAATGAAGTTTATGAGAAGTTTGGTGTGAAGGAAGTTTTCAAGGGCAAGAGAGGAGGATGATATACTATGATCAAGAAGAGTGAAAGCTTTAAGCTTGGGGATGCCCCGGTGGTTCACCCTGCATATTCTAAGAAGACTCAAGCGTTTGCTTGGGGATGCCCAAGGCATCCCCTTCTTCATCGACAACATTATCAGTTCCTCCCTGAAACTATATTTTTATTCCATCACATCTTATGTGCTTTTCTTGGAGCGTCGGTATGCTTTTGTTTTTGTTTGTGTTTGAATAAATTGGATTACATCATGCTTGTGTGGGAGAGAGACACGCTCCGCTGGTTCGTATGAACACATGTGTTCTTAGCTCATAATATTCATGGCGAAGTTTCCTCTTCATTAAATTGTTATATGGTTGGAATTGGAAAATGATACATGTAGTAATTGCTATAATGTCTTGGGTAATGTGATACTTGGCAATTGTTGTGCTCATGTTTAAGCTCTTGCATCATATGCTTTGCACCCATTAATGAAGAAATACATAGAGCATGCTAAAATTTGGTTTGCATAATTGGCCTCTCTAAAGTCTAGATAATTTCTAGTATTGAGTTTGAACAACAAGGAAGACGGTGTAGAGTCTTATAATGTTTACAATATGTCTTTTATGTGAGTTTTGCTGCACCGCTTCATCCTTATGTTTGTTTCAAATAACTTTGCTAGCCTAAACCTTGTATCGAGAGGGAATACTTCTCATGCATCCAAATACTCGAGCCAACCACTAGGCCATTTGTGTCCACCATACCTACCTACTACATGGTATTTCCTGCCATTCCAAAGTAAATTGCTTGAGTGCTACCTTTAAACAATTCAAAATTTATCACCTCTGATTTGTGTCAATGTTTTATAGCTCATGAGGAAGTATGTGGTGTTTATCTTTCAATCTTGTTGGGCAACTTTCACCAATGGACTAGTGGCTTCATCCGCTTATCCAATAATTTTGCAAAAAGAGCTGGCAATGGGATTCCCATCCCAAATTAATTAACAAAAATAGACACTCCTCCATGGTATGTGATTGTTGACGGCACCCGAAGGATTCGGTTAGCCATGGCTTGTGTAAGCAAAGGTTGGGAGGAGTGTCATCATAATAAAACTAAAATAAAAAGGCACTCCTTCATGGTATGAGATTGTTGGCAGGCACCCGAGGATTCGGTTAGCCATGGTTTGTGAAAGAAAGGTTGGAAGGAGTGCCATCCAAAAATAAAATAAAATGGGAGCCGCTCTTTGAAGGTTTGTCCGGCAAGGGGGTTAGAGTACCCGCTACCATTCGTTGACAACAACATACACCTCTCAAAATTTTATTTTTATGCTCTCTTTATGTTTTCAAAATAAAAGCTCTAGCACAAATATAGCAATCGATGCTTTCCTCTTTGAAGGACCATTCTTTTACTTTTATTGTTGAGTCAGTTCACCTATCTCTCTCCACCTCAAGAAGCAAACACTTGTGTGAACTGCATTGATTCCTACATACTTGCATATTGCACTTATTATATTACTCTATGTTGACAATTATCCATGAGATATACATGTTACAAGTTGAAAGCAACCGCTGAAACTTAATCTTCCATTGTGTTGCTTCAATGCTTTACTATGAATTATTGCTTTATGAGTTAACTCTTATGCAAGACTTATTGATGCTTGTCTTTAAGTACTATTCATGAAAAGTCTTTGCTATATGATTCACTTGTTTACTCATGTCATATACATTGTTTTGATCGCTGCATTCACTACATATGCTTTACAAATAGTATGATCAAGGTTATGATGGCATGTCACTCCGAAATTATCTTTGTTATCGCTTTACCCGCTCGGACGAGCGCATCCAAGCTTGGGGATGCCGTATGCTCGACACGCATCGATACTTTTGTGACTCATCCACATATTTTTGTCTTAGCACCTTTATTCGTTGTAAAATCTTTTTCATGCTATTTTATCAAATCCGGCGCTGGAAGCTGATGATTGACGCAACTTGTATCTTACTCTGCCCCGGCATCCAACACACGAGAAGGACCCAGAGGGGGCACTGGCCCCTGCACCATAGGCCGGCGCGGCCCAGGCCCCGGCGTGTCGCCTATAGTGTCGCCCCGACTCCGACGCCTCCTTCGCCTATTTAAGGGCCTCGATTTAAAACCCGACATGAAAGACGCACGAGTTCCTCACGCATCGCGGGCCAAGATCTCGGGAGCCCCGCCAGCCGCCGGACGGGAAGTGCTCGATCCCATCATGGCCATCACACGCTGCCCCCCATGAGGAGGGGACTCATTTGGCCCGTCCGGCTGTATCATCTCTGTGGCTCATCTAATCTCCAACATTGCATGTGTTTGTGTTTGAATAAATTGGATTACACGAACCCTCAATGCCGGAGTTAACAATTTATTCAAACACAAACAAAACACATTGCAATCATAAAGAGATTATTGTATTGAAGTACATAGGAGAGAGATGAACCACATAGCTACCGGTACAGCCCCGAGCCTCGATGGAGAACTACTCCCTCCTCATGGGAGACACAGCCTGATGGAGATGGCGGTGGTGTCGATGGAGGAGCCTCCGGGGCACTTCCCCGTCCCGGCGGCGTGCCGAACAGAGACTCGTCCCCCGCATCTTGGCTTCGCGATGGCGGCGGCCTGGATGGTTTCTCGTACCGTGGCTTTTTTCGTATCGAGGTTTTAGGTCGAGGGGCTTCTTATAGGCGAAGAGGCGGCGCCGAAGGTCAACGAGGCGACGACACCAGGGCGCGGCCACCCCTGTGCCGCGCGCTATGGTCCGTAGGCTGTGGCCCCCTCCGACGACTCTCTGGTGCCTGGATGCTTCCGGCAAAATAGGACCCTGGGTTGATTTCGTCCAACCGAGAATATTTCCTTACTAGGATTTCTGAAACCAAAAACAGCAGAACAAAGAATGGCCTTCGGCATCTCGTCAATAGGTTAGTTCCAAAACGCATAATTATGACATAAAGTATGCATAAAACATGTAGATATCATCAATAATGTGGCATGGAACATAAGAAATTATCGATACGTCGGAGACGTATCAGACCCCTTCTACGGTGAATATTGTCGTTCGATGGTAGGCGTTTCCGAAGAAGATGCCATAGAAAGATGCGGACTTTTATGGGCACGACGATCTTCCAGATTCACTGAAGTGTTTACGCGGCATCCCCTGGCACAACTTCCTATATAAGGACTTGACCGAGTCTTTTCCAGAGGGTTCCAAGGCCCAGGAGATAAAGTTAGGCCATCGAACAATTGCGTCCCAGCAATAGACGCCATAAGGCAAGTAAGGTCGTTCCGTTCGCGGGCCCCCAAACACCTCCGGAACAAGATGTTCCCTCCCGTGTCGCAGAGGCACCTAGACACCGTGATCTGTGGCTCCGCGACAATGGAGAAGAGTGTGGGGAACCGGACGCATAAGGGTCCTTGCCCTTGCCACCAGTCACTCCAAAAGAGGGTGGAGGATCCACTTCGCACCTGGTGCCTCGCTCCCAGGAGAAACACTGCTTTGATTTTTTGGATAGCGTTCCCAATTTGAGAACCAGATTGGTGGGAGTCCACCAACAGGTCCTTCGTCCTAAGATATTGTTCCGTGGGATCTCAGCCCAAAGCCCTTGCTCCCCATCGTAAAGCTTCCAGATCCACTTAATATCGATGATGCCCAGTCCTCCCAGGGACTTAGGATTACAGAGCGCTTCCTACCTCACCCAGTGGTACTTACGCCTCGGGCCGTTAGCTTCCCAGAAGAATCTGGCCCGGTGTTTCCTGAGCACAAAGTGAATACCCTCCCCCAAGAGATATACCCCCATAGCGTGGAGGGGAAGGTTGGAGAGGCATGTGTTGATTAGAGTCAGGCGAGCCGCGGAAGACATAAATTTTCCCATCCAAGGGTCCGCTCTCCAATCAACCCGCAAAGTAAGAGGACCCCAATCCACCGCGGCAGTGGACCTATCGCTAATGGGCAAGCCCAAATAGGTAAAAGGGAACGAGCCCGCTTGCAGTTGAGCATGCTGGCGATTGCCACTTGCTCCAGGTCAGTGGACCCCATATCCTAGCATGTTGGCGAAGCTGTTTCAGTATACACCGCATGACAGCGAACGCTCCATGTTTGATCACCTGCGCTACAGTGGCTGAACGCTCAATGTTTGACCACCTCACACCTGCATTAGGATGGACGTGCTCAACTGTTCAGTGAAATCCATCTCTTCCTATTTCTTGTGTACAATGTCATGACTTGAAAATAAGTCAATTGTTTCGACTATGATCTTCAAAATGGAAAACTCAGGCCACCATGGAGATGCTACGTAGATTGATGGGATGATGGGATATGCCTCAAGGGATGATAGGATATGCCTTCGGGGTACACCCAGCATGCGAGTTAAGGGCCGCCAACTCGTATGGGCTTGCCTCCTCTTCCGCCAGCCAACTCGTATGAGCATGCGCGTGGTTCGTGCTTAGGCTTTACTCCTTCCGCAGGTGGGGGTTGGTCGACAAGCGGCAACGTAGTGGCATGCCAATCTGCCTAATAAAGGCGGTTGTCCTAAGGTTTCTCTTGTGTGAAGATGGATACTAAGACGGTCCTTGATCTGGTGGTTCCAGAAAGCTCCGCCAGCGAATGTAACAGTGCATCTTATGTCTGGAGTTTGCTGGATCGGGTGTATTCGGTCGTGCGTTTCGACCGTTTGATTCTGTAGGGAGCGGCGCGAAGATCTGTTCTTTCTTGCCGTTAGGTGATACTTTTGTCCATGGCGAAGTCTGTGATGGAGAATATCACTAAGGCCAGATTAGGATTAGCATGAAGGTTCGAGTCTGTAAGTGGGTGTAGCGGCACATGTGAAGTTCATAGTCTTATCTTTCAGGGTAAAAATCCAAGGTCTGACCTTAATTGGTTGTTCCTAGCAATGACCTTGTTCAAGGCATTGTTTTGAGAGCGAAGTATATCTTCAGGGTGAAAACCTAAAATCTTTGATCGGGCGACATCGGCGCTTGTGCATTGTTCAATTCCTAAATGCGTCGCTTTTGGAGAGTCTGTAGTTCATGTATTGTCTTGGTGGTGGTTGTATTGTTGCTGCTATAGCTTAAATACCATAGCGGGATTTTATTTTCCTAATTTATTTTTTTCTTTCTTTGGTTGTGCGCATTCGTATTTCCATTAGGGTATTGCGTTGTTGCAGAGGCTAGATGTAGTTGGTATGTCTCGATATTTATATATTCCTTTTATCGAATAAAAACTTGTATGGGCTTGTTGAAGATGCTAATTGCACTCGCGGAAGGTTTAAGATGGCAACTTCAATACGTAGTTAACTCGAAAACACTGGTAAGTGGTAACCCTAGTTGGGCCTACTAGGAAAAATACCCGCGCGTTGCGGCGGATTTGTTCCCGAGAATTTCAGCAATGGAGTTATTTTTTTCAAGAGAACGAAATCTTTTTGTAGGAGATGCAGTTCTCGTCACGATTGACCTATCTGATTGCCCGCTAATTCACTCGCCGTAGACCCTCAACACAACAGTGCTCCAACCGTGGCCACGCTTAACTTTTTGTTTATCCACAAATACAACAAGTAATATGTACCATCTTTTTGACACCTAAACCTGATTATGTGCATCAGACTATGAGCATCTTTTTTGCGCAAGTTCATTTATTTCTCCACGGTCTAATTGATGCACATGTCTTCACAGGTCTTCTTTGGCTTCTCTCACGTGCGTGTGCGTTGCACGAGTTATTTGAAACTAAAGATTTTGAAAATGACGTCTCAATGTTCTCCTCGCAGGCCAGAAAAATTGTACTAAAAACATTGGTACTATTCAAATTTTGCCTGAAAATCAAGGGAGCACCATAACCTTGCCCTTGCCGTAATCTATCTTTGTTACATAACAAATTTTAAACCTAGCAAATAAATAATACGGTAATTTGATAATTTTACAAAGTTCAGAGCAAAAGCTATTATTTTTTTAGGTAAAAGCAAAAGCTAATCCCTCTTACAACGCAAATACTGACCAGTAATTACCTCGGATGATTCGAAAACATAGCAATGAATTAGCTTATTGTTAAAGGTGTTATCCCCTACACTTTATACATGTAGCATTAATTAACAAAAAATGCTTAATTATCCGATGGGAAACATTAGAAAGGCCACTTGAGGTTAATCACTTATTCAAAAAACAGAGCAAGGCAAGGTCCATTTGGGAATGGGAGGATTGCATCCTTGCATTTGTGCACCACTCATACTGCATCCTTGCAGCTAAGTTTGAAATGCATTAAACAACGCCAAGAAAAAAAATCTATGGTGCTCTATTAAAATAAACTTCACAAATCAGTGGTATAAGAAAATCAATTCTCATGTTCGTGTTCAAATGAGATTGCATTAAGTATATGAACTGTTGACAGGACACATACCTACGGAATGGTTAAGTAGAGATGAGAGAAGATTCAGAACAGAATCCGGCCGAGACAGCACGCCACGCCAGAGCGCAACAACAATTCAACAACTGTTAACAAAGGAAAACAGCCACAAATACCTGTAAAAACTTGACAAAGGTAAAAAAAATGTTAAATTTCATATCTGATAGTAACGTCCAATGCCATCCAAGAGATTTTTTTTCCATCTTCAACCACGCCCAACAGTCCCAAACTTGATATGCACCTGACTGCTGAAGGTAACAGGCAGGGTACTGGTCGACCCCGTCCATAGCTAGTGTAGCTGGTATTGATCATCACTGAGCTGCACTTGGTGAAAAACCTGAGCCAAACTCTAGGCAGCGCTGATCCCGTCCAGCGTGCGCTCGAGCGGCGTCGGACAGGACAGGCGCACGGGCGGCAACAATGGACAGGTGGGAGTCCGGAGAGATAGCGCAGGCCGGGGGCAAGGCCTGTACGCGGTTTTCTTGTGACTGCGAGCTCGCCCAGCAGATGGTGCGACCTCCACGCGGTCCAGGTTCCGCGATGGCAAGCTCCCTAGCAGGGGTGCGGCCGCCAAGCTCGCCGGCAGGGAGTGCGGCACTACAGCCTCCATGGCGGAGGAAAAATTGAGCAAGAACGGGAAGAGATATCGGCAGCAGGACGGTGATTTGGCGTTTCACGTGTTTTTGCCGCTCCTTCGTTGGCAAAATTCCTTCCCAACAAATCTGAGCTCTACCTCTGCTCGATCCTTGTCAACGCCTCCGCCCCTTTCAATCCTGACCCGACGCTCCACCTCCTCCGCGTGCCGCTCGACGAGCTGGAGGACCTATGGCTTGCCCACGTCTGAGGCCGCCTGCTGGTCGCGGTCAGATGGGCGTGCCGGCGTGTGGTATTCGGCAGCGGCCGAGATGGTCCGGAAGGATACAACAGAGCAAATTGCACAAACCACCTATTTTTTATGTATGTGTTGCACGGACTACTCACAATTACCGTCTTTTGCAGAGAACACCACCTTTACCTGTACTATGTTGCAAAGAGGTCTAAACTGAGAATTAACCCAGTTAATAGCCAAGCTGACAACTGGGGCCCACCAAATTTACACATGGTTGAGTCGAACCATCTCGTTTTGTTCCCGTACCGAGCGAGGGATTCCACCGTGCGAAGCCTCATCTTCTCCCAAGAAAATCCTGCCCCTGTCCATGAGCAAAAAAGGCGAGGGTTCATCGGCGGCGGCAACGACAGTCCCATCGGCGGCGGTTGTCCTGCTGGCCGGTGATGGAGGAGATCTTGCCCATTAGGGCATCTCCAGCGGCGCGACGCAAACGGACGCTGATCGACCGTTTTCATCCGCCGTGACCGGAAACGCGTCTGGCACCACCTCCAGCGGGGCGACACAAAGTGATCGTCTCCGCAGACGCTCGGCGGTCGCAGAATCTGTCGTCCTGCCGCCTGCGGCGTTCGAGGGCCTCGGCCAGGGAGCTGTTCCACAGGGCACAATCGCCACTTGGGTTCTCTGCTCGACCCGCGGGAGAAGGGCCCCTACACCGGAGCGAGTCCAGTCGGAGCACATTAACCCCCGAGCCATGGCCATCGCATAGTTGTGGGCTTCCTCCTCCGCCAAGCCTGACGGCGCTGGGCGTCCCCAGCCAGGGACTCTAAGGACGCGAGTAACCCGCTGGTCGCCGGCGCACTCGGCGCCTGGGCACGGGGGGGTCGTCATCCGCGATGTCGTGGATGACGGCGTCGGTCGGAGGGGCCGCGATGGCCGCCCGCGCCTCCGCGAGCTCGGCCTTGGCGTCGGCGAGCTCGGCCATGGCGCTGGCGATCTCCGCCCTGTCGCCGCGAGACGCCCTCCGCGCGCGCGCTCCGCCCGGCGACCTCCGCCTCCGCCGCTCCGGTCCACGCTGGCCTCAACGCCGGCGGCGGCTACCTCCTCCTCCTCCTCCGGGTGGAGCTGGCGGCATATGTGAACAACGTGCTCCCAACTCATGTGGTCGGCCATGGATGGATGGTAGGGTTAGCTTGAGGTCTGCCCATCGCCCCCGCCAGTGTCCACCATATATAGCCACGACGGGGCGGGAAACGGCGTTGGCGCGCAGGGCGTTTCCCGCGTGCGCGAAACGCCGACGAAACTTGCCAATGTATTGGGCACGCGCGGGAACGATCGTCGTCGCGCGGGAACAATTAATCGCCGGCGGCAGTCCTCGACGGGACGTAAAACGTCATTAGCGAGCTTGACGCTGTCCCCGGTTAAAAAATGCGTCCGCACAGCTGGAGGTACCCAGACGCAAATGGTCACCATGTGCCACATCGTGGGCCGACGCAAACGGATATTTCGGACGTCCGAAATGCGTCGGCCCGCTGGAGATGCCCTTACTCCCTATTTTGGCGACACCAAGGCGGCCCGAGCGGAGGCATCCATGGGAGGAGGAGAGAAGGCGACAGTGGCCGTCCCGTCTCCGGCGAGCTCCCGCCAGAGGATAACTCGATTCAAGCCCTCTGTATCCCCGAGTATCGCCATCCCCCACCTCTGGTCCTTCACAAACCATATTTAGAGAAGTGAGTATTGCATGCATACGACTTGATGTTGTGTCTGAACCCGATGGATTACTATATCTAAATATTTTGTTCTATGACACCTGATGCATATTGTTTCTCTAAATTATGTCAAAATTTCCCAAACTACTTGTGTCATATTGTTTCTCTATATTATGGAAGATAGGAGGGCTGGTTCAACCATGTGTAAATTTGGTGGACCCTGGTCGTCAGTTTGATTGTTAACTGGGTTAATCTTCAGTTTAGACCTCTTTGCAACAAAACACATGTAAATGTGGTGTTCTCTGCAAAAGACGGCAATTGTGAGTAGTCTGTGCAACACATGCAGCAAAAGTAGGTGGTTTGTGCAATTTGCTCGATACAACACCGTGGGGGGTGGAGCGACGCTCTAGGAAATTGCCGCCGGGCGCCGGTGCTAGGACTCTAGGCGTGCAAAGCGTGGATGGATAAGGTGTAGGCGTGCAGGTGCAGGGGTGGTTCGTTTTTTTCTGGCTCAACCGAATCGTCAATTACTTAGCGGTGGCATATCATGTAATTTATACAGAAATTAGGGGCAAAAACTGACGGACGAACAAGAAGCCTTATTTTCTTTATTATCTACTAGGAAAAATACCCGTGCGCTGCAACGGGAGAGAAATTATCAACATTTCGATTAGGCAAGTCGCCACTTCTCTTCCTCGACACATAGAGAAAAGAGAAGGTATCATTGGGGGACTACCTCCGTTTAAAATAATATCGCAACCTTATATAAATACGGATTTAGCTAGATGCATTTTAATGTGTAGATACATCCGTAAGTAGAAAAAATTATTTGAATATATATGTGTGATACCCGTTCAATCATCCGCTCCCCCAACACCGGTGAAGCCTATGCATTTGACACAACCTTTCATTAGAATAGGTATAATATAATTACTCGGGTTATGCATATTCCAAGTTTCCCAATGTAATAGGATTATAGGAAGGTAAAATTTTCATAACTTCTTGGGATAAAAAAAATACTTATTCTAGATGTAAACCCCTTTCAAACACCAAACTTGATGTGAGTTTTGGAGAATGATATTTTTAATAAAAAATCTAGGAATATTTATGAATATTTAATTATGGTGTGGCAATGAATCAAGACACCATTTTTATTTTGTATGATAAATTCCACTTTTTATGTTGAATTTTGAACCGCCAAATTTTGAAACAGAAATATAAAAAGAAAAATGAAAATGACCTAGCGTTACCTGCCAAAAGCACACCGCGATCTAAAACCCATGGAAAATATACATATCCATGACTAACTTTCTCCCTGCCGTCTCTCTTGTTTAAGCACCTATCCATACTTATCGGTCGACACAATCAGCACATATATTAGCTCGTATGGGTGAGGCTCTTGGTCGACTACAGTTCCCCCGAGGGCGAAGGTCTCGTCTGCCGCCTCTTAGTAGTGCTTCACGAGATTGCGTCAACCCGCAGTGCCCAACTCAGATCCTTGGTGTGCCGCACTGCCTTCTTGCGTAGCTCTGCCATGTGGCTCGACAGGCTTCACTCAGTCAAAAATTTAGTGAGCAAAAAGGAAAATATATTCTGATCCAGATTGCAGCCCCTGGAACAATTGTTAGTATTGAAAGCAGATTGAAAAAGCGAAAAAACGAATCGAGACACTCTATAGACAAATTATACCAGCAAAACCCAAAGAGTAAAGCTCCGCACAAACTGAACATTGGGAGTTCAGGATTGACTTCAAATAGAAGCGCCGCTGGCTCTCCTGTCTATCCTACGACGAGCTGTAGCAGATCATCAAATACATACGTTGGCAAGTTGGCATCGTTCGCTACATATTTGTATAAAAAAAATCCATCACACACGGCAAAGACAGAACATATCGATGCTGACCTTTCGGTGGAAGTTTAGGACGCGCAGACGCCTGTCTCTGACTGATCTCAGCTTATGCAATGCGTTCTTGTCTTCCTGTTCGTGATGGCAGGCCACCTTCCGTATGCAATCACCATGAAAGTACTGTTTGTGCAGTAGCCAAACAACTCGCCGCTTCAACGCAAACACGCACAGTGCTCACCAACTCTCGAGTCGCAACCTCATCTTGAGCATCGCCTCCGATAGGCTTTCCACTGTCGCCCGTAACGCCGGCAACTTCTTGCAACCACCATCCTGCTAGCCAATGTTGAAGCTCGTTCGTCATCCCATGAGTAATCATCCTGGATGAAATTTGAGATGTGAACCGGACGGATTGCTGACTTCAAGATCTTACGAACCCCTTACTTTGTGGCGCCCGGGTTCCCGTCCAATCACGTTGGCTAACAATAGCAGGAACGCCTCCAGAATTTATCTAGATAGAATCCTTGATTTATCTAGATAGAATCCATCGCCGACTCGCCGACGAAGATTCTTCTGAGTTCTGATCGAGTTGTAGAGTAGGTGTATACCTGACCTGCGCTGTGTACATATAAGCACTGAGACCTGACCTGAGACGTATCGCTTTTGGGCTGATGTAAATGTTTTGGGCTCACGTGGTCCGCTAAACTTTCCTCACATGGTCCGCTAGACTTTCCCGTAGCAACAAAACGGGCCAGCGACGTAGGAAACGAAACCAGACGGATGATAGTCGCTCATGAGTCCTAGCGATGCACGCTTAGCCAAGGCATATGTTCCATCGACGCAGCGCGATTCGATTAAGCTCTAGTCATGCGGATGCCTGGCTCGGACGAAAACGCATTGAGGGTCGGACGAAAACGTATTAGTACGGACCAAACCACGCAAACCTTATTTTCTTTATTATTAGGTATAGATTATATACTAAAAGCAAAATACGGATGTTTAATTGAGCCATTAGGTTGATCCACATCATTTTAATTATTTTAATGGTCAGATCTAAGATTAGTGGCTATGATTTAATGAAAGATTATTAGTTACGTAAAGATGTAGGTCCGGTTGACACGATCTATTATACTAGAACAATAACGGTGTGGGTTGATTAAGAAAGGGAGTCCGATCTATTATGTGAGAAGGTTACGTGCCATAGATAGGAGTGCGTCCAAGAAAAACGGCGTGCACGCTGCGTGCCTAAGCTACAAAAGAAAGCTACATATACACTGAAAGAAGGGCATCGTACAGAGAATAGAGTCTGTCCAAAAAAGAAGATGTGTTGGCTGCCTGGCTATTTAAGCTAGCTAGACGTGGTGATTCAGTTAGGAAGATGTGATAGTACATAAAATATAAAGTAATTATTTATGGATAGGATACAAAGAGTGATTAGAGTCTAAGAGATATACAATTCTTTAACTCTATTTGACGGAAGAGTCTGTATCAACTGTTAAAATTTATATTTATTTTTTCTCCTCAAATTTACATACCATATTATATTGGAACCATGTTTCATTGAGTGTGGGTCATGAAAATTATGGTGAACACGACTGTAAAAGAAACTCATGTACTTGATCGATAGAGTTTTTACTTGATTCATAGTAGCATCTCAAGACGTATATATGGCATAGGCTAACTACGCACATTACTAACTAGACTAACTAGGACATGGATAGAAAAAAAATATGCCAAGCTATAAACTGCTCCATACGTATATGTACATGAGCGATTATATAAGATAATGAAAAGACAACAGATATGCAAATTCGCTCCAAAAATAATGTGTCGTGAAGTAAAAAAAATATAAACTTATAATGATTCTTGGTGAACCATATATAAAAGAAAATAATATATATATATATATATATATATATATATATATATATATATATATATATATTGTGAAAAACAAATTTCAGGAGCATAGGCTCCGGTGCCAAAGGGCCCGCCCCAAAGTAAACAATATTGCCAACTTAAATACGAAACATAAAACTAGATGCACCTGCTTTAGAATAAATTACATTTCATGCCTAAATATTTAAAGAGAAAATACTTGAATTTCAACATAAACATGTAAGAGAAGTAAATCAATACCGACTTGGTGTTTATCAAAGAAAAATATTCATGGTTGTCAGTTAGCTTACTTCTCTTGGATTAATTATTGAAATGACACCAGATAACCAAATCAGTTCCTAAAAAGTATATTTTTTGGAGTGAAAAATTATGTTAGAAGAGTCAAAAAAATCAAAGAAAGTGACGCGTGTATATGCCTTTTCCCTATGTTTTTATGTACATTTTCATGCAAACACATAACATGTTTATGTGTGGTATGTGCAAAAAGCAAACCTGATCCTCCAAAATAGTGTTTTTTTCTATAAAATACATGAATATGTATGCTGTGAAGGAAATAATGTTTTTTATTTTACCGTGAAATAAATTTTTTAGTAAAACATTTTTTCAAGTTTGAATGTATTAGTTATTATAGAGAAAAGGTTTGAAGTTTCCACACAAATATGTACGTCAAGTAATTCAAGAAAAAAAAAAGTGTGTTGACCAAAGAAACATATTCATGATTTTATGTTTGCACATTTATATTGGATTAATCATTTGCTCTATATGTTCATGTACTTAACAATTTGTTACAAAGAATTGCTAGAATTTTTAATCTTGGAGTTCTTAATCGGTTTTCTTTATACTGGATATTAAATGCACAATACAACAAAAATTAATTTGATGGCCCATACTTTTATTAAAGGTCGTAACCAATAAATCATGTAAGTATTGCATCCAATAATGTAAAAAGTATCATCACATTTTCGTTCAATTATATTTGGTATCTTATTTTATTATGAAGCATAATATGATGTTTTTATAAAGGTCAAAGTTGCATCGTAAATACCATGTACATGCACAATACGTTACATATAGAGTTTGAACTGGAGCGAGGACATGAGAGAAACAAGGGTCTAGAGTCTAGAGATAGTTATATCAAATGAAAATTCTCGCAGTTTGTCAAACTGTTAAGAGTAAAAAATCATTTCACTTATTAAGCTAATATATTTTGATAATCCCTTTGAAACATGACCTAAATACAATCCCATCATTGCTATCAGAACACCCATCATTATTTGGATAATATTGTACGAAATAAAGAGATAAGTGTACACCTAAAAGCGACAAACAAACAACTCACGTGTTCATATAATATCAAATAGATAGTATGTGCTAGCTCACAATATGACATAAATATAACATGTATTTTCATCAAAGTAACATTTAGGAAAATGTACAATAACAATTCGCTCACAAATTAAGCACGATAAAGATGTTGCCACAAATGCTATATTTTATATGACATGTTTCGTGGTAATAAAATCGAAAGTTTGTAATGTGAACATGTATTAAATAGTTAATTTGTTACACAAAGGATAAAGGACCAATGGTGATGCCCTCGCATTCGCGAGGGCCACTGTGCTAGTTAGGTATAGAAAGACATTCTTTTCCTTCGCCTCGTGTAGCTTATTTGTAAGATCAATCTATGATCATATACTGGATTGATAGTGATTCTTCACTAAGGGAACATGAACCTGCGTACAATGCGTACCAATCTTGCTCTCGGATTCTTCTACATCGTCTTACTCTACCTTGCATAAGCTACCCGATAGTATTTGCCATGATTGATACCCTGATAGTTGACGCTCACCGTGAAACGGTGCTTGGAGTTGCGATCCGGGCTGTATCCTTCGTCCTTCAACATCCAGATCGCATATGGGTAAGCATGTGCTTAAACACGTCCAATCGTCCATCAACAAAGCGATGGCTTAGCATTGGTCGCGTTCAATTCCGCCAGGGCTGAGTCGTTGAACTTGTGTGTGCTCTGTTGGTCGGCTACTTTGGGCGGCGACCTCTGCCTAAAAACAGATTTTTTTAATTAGATGTATCTAGAATTCTAGATACATTTTAGCTATAGATATATCAACATCTAAAAAGTTAAAACACCAATTTTTAGATGGTAAAAGTATTATTTATTTTTTCTAGTAGTTTGCACGAACTGCCCGAGAACCTGAAGAGCTATGCCCCCATCGGTGGAGAGATTCTAATTGGGTATTTTTTTCGATAAAGTGAATATATTAATATCAAGAGATACCAATTACATCTAACCTATGCAACAACGCACTATCCTAATGGCACTACGGATGCACACATCCAAAAAAAGGAAAAGAAAACTAAGAAACAAAAGTCCCGCTACAGTATCTCGGGCCTAACAACAGCAATACATCATGACAACACCTGAATTACATACTTTTCAAAAAACGACGCCTCCAAGAAGGGAACAGTGCTCAAACACCGTCGTCGCCCGAGCAAAGATCTTGGGTTTTCACCCTGAAGATAGTCCCCGCTCTCAAAACAATGCCTCCATCAAGGTTATTGCCAGGCACAACCGCTAAGGTCAGACCTTGGTTTTCACCCTGAAAGGTAGGACTCTGCACTTCACTTGTGTTGTCGCCCCTACTTTCATACCGCTACTGTGAAGCCCGGAACACCAAGCAAGCCCCTCAACAGCGCGGAGACTTGAACTCCTATAGCTAGTCCTTCCCTCCGGCCTTCATGAAATTCTCTTCTTACGACTTTCATTATGGATCCATAGTCACTTGATGTCAACACAGAAAAAGAGTTTCGCGCCGCTCCCTCCAGAACCAATCGGTCGGAATAAAAGCATGGATGTGCACAACCGAATACCTCCGATCCAGCAAACTCCAGGCAAAGCATCACATTCGCCGGCGGAGCCTTCCGGAACTCAACCCCGGCCAGATCACGAGTCTAGGCCTCCGGTAGGTCCTCCTCTTCACGCAAGAGAGGCCCTAGGACCGCCGCCTTTATTCAGGTCGGACCCCCACGTCGGTGACCATCCCGGGCTGGCCAATCCAACCCTCCACCAACGACACCATCGCCGGCTTCCATGCTCCTCCATCTCGCCGGATCGCGGTGATAGATCAAGGATCCACCACCACCAACGGCCGACCCTCTCCGGCGAAGAAGAGGGCCACCTCCTCCGTCGAACCCAAGGCTGATGCCACGGGCGCCCTCGTGTCGCGGAAGAATCCCGAGATCGCCTCCACGCACTGACGAGAGGCGGGGGCGAGGGCATGGCGCAGACCGAGGGCCTGGCCCCTAATGTCTACGCCCCCCTCCTTTTCCTGTAGACAGTGTTGGGCCTCCAAGAGCAGAGGTTTGTAGAACAGCAGAAGTTTTCCTTAAGTGGATCACCCAAGGTTTATCGAACTCAGGAGGAAGATGTCAAAGATATCCTCTCATGCAACCCTGCAACCACAAAGCAAGAAGTCTCTTGTGTCCCCAACACACCTAATAGGTGTACTAGTTCGGCAAGAGATAGTGAAATACATGTGGTATGAATAAAGCAGCATAATAACGATAAGACAAAGTAACACAAAAAAAACAAGCAAAGGTGTATTTAGGAACAAGGCCTAGGGACTTTCACTAGTGGACACCTCAACATTGATCACATAATAGAATAGATAAATGCATACTCACACTCTCTTGTTGGATGATGAACACATTGCGTAGGATTACACGAACCCTCAATGCCGAGTTAACAAGCTCCACAATTCAATGTTCATATTTAAATAACCTTAGAGTGCATGAAAGATCAATTCGACTAAACCAAGTACTAACATAGTATGCACACTGTCACCTTCACACTATGTAGGAGGAATAGATCACATCAATACTATCATAGCAATAGTTAACTTCATAGTCTACAAGAGATCATAATCATAGCATAAACCAAGTACTAACACGGATGCACACACTGTCACCATTACACCGCAGGAGGAATAAAACTACTTTAATAACATTGCTAGAGTAGCACATAGATAAATTGTGATACAAAATACATTGCAATCATAAAGAGATATAAATAAGCACTTCACTATGCCATTCATAACAGTGAATAAGTATTCTGTGAAATATAGCCTAAGAGACCCACACGGTGCACACACTCACCTTTACACACGTGGGACAAGGAGTCTCCGGAGATCACATAAGTAAAATTCACTTGACTAGCATAATGACATCTAGATTACAAGCATCATCATATGAATCTCAATCATGTAAGGCAGCTCATGAGATTATTGTATTGAAGTACATAGGAGAGAGATGAACCACATAGCTACCCACAGCCCCGAGCTCGATGGAGAACTACTCCCTCCTCATGGGAGCAGCAGATGGTGAAGATGGCGGTGGAGATGGCAGCGTGTCGATGGAGAAGCCTTCCGGGGCACTTCCCTGCTTCGGCTGCGGCTTGAACAGAGACTCCGTCCCCATCTTGGCCAGATGGCGGCGGCTCTGGAAGGTTTCTTTGGGTTTCGTCCAACGTAATAGGGTTTTCGCGACGGAGGCTTTAAATAGGCGGAAGAGGCGGCGCCAGAGGGTCGAAGGGGTGCCCACACCATAGTGTGGCGCGGGCCCTGGCCGTGCCGCCTAGGGTTTGGTGGGCCTCGTGCCCCCTCCGCGGCTCGGGTTCTGGATGCTTCGGGCAAAATAGGAACCTCGGGCGTTGATTTCGTCCGATTCCGAGAATATTTCGTTACTAGGATTTCTGAAACCAAAAACAGCAGAAAACAGGAACTGCACTTCGGCATCTTGTTAATAGGTTAGTTCCAGAAAATGCACGAATATGACATAAAATGTGCATATAACATGTAGATATCATCAATAATGTGGCATGGAACATAAGAAATTATCGATACGTCGGAGACGTATCAGCCCCCGTCCACCCAGCCCCTGCCGGAGTGCTGCAGGGGAGAGCCGACAGAAGGAGGGAGACGGGCCGCCACCACCCAATCCACCCGCGCTGGCCAGTCCGCCAGGGGACAGCCGCTGGGAGGAGGGGACCGCAGCGCACGTCGCCCATCCCATCCGATCTGCGCCTGCTCCACCATGCGTCGAGGAGGTGGGATCCGGCTGCCGTTCATCACACAGCGACGAGGAAGGGCCCCCGCCGCCGCCACGCCCCGAGGGTCTTTGCCCCGGTGGCGCTACCGACGGCGGCGGTTAGGGTTGGGAGGGTGGGGTGCGGGAGGGAGGATTCGACAAGGAGTACTTGGAACAGGCTCAACCTCTAATTGGGTATTTGGGTTATATAATCAAATCGCCAATGCTAATTCTTGGTTTAGTGTGTACGAGGAAACTAATATACATGTATCCTTAAAGAGCTCTAAGCTCCTAGGCTTGGGAGCGCTCCTGGTTGATCGAGGGGTCGCTTTCGCGGACCTCGCATGCATGAAAAGGTTACTCGGTTCAGTCCACGTGTTGGAGAGGTCAGTTTCCTTCTGGTTGACCCATGGGGCCGTTTGTAGCTGAGACATCTTCCTCTCCTTCTCACACAGCCTTTATCGACCCATCGCTGGCCCGCATCCCCAGCGTGCTCGCCTCACTTCCACCTCCATCTGGAACACTAGCGGCCAGATGTGGCCACCTTGCCATGCCACCTCTCTCTCCAGCCAAATCAGTCGGCGGGGGCAAACCGTAGATTAGTCGATGACCATGCAGCTCCTTAAAGAGCTCTAAGCTCCCAGGCTTGGGAGCGCTCCTGGTTGATCGAGGGCGGCCCGCATGCATGAAAATATTACTCGGTTCAGTCCACGTGTTGGAGAGGTCGGTTTCCTTCTGGTTGGCCCATGGGGCCGATCGTAGCTGGGACATCTTTTTCTCTCCTTCTCACACAGCCACCACCTGCCTTCATCGACCCATCGCCAGCCCGTGTTCCCAGCGTGCTCGCCTCACTTCCAGCTACATCTGGAACACTAGCGGCCAGATGAGGCCATCTCGCCATGCCACCTCTCTCTCCAGCTAAATCAGGCGGCGGAGGCAAACCGTAGAGCGGCCGACAACCGTGCTGCGAGATTGAGGTTTACAATGGTTGCCGCAGCTCCTGGGCGATCATACGTCCATTTTGCATCACTATTTTATATCATAATTTACTGTTATTCATTGATATATTTCATATTTAGAGATGATACTTATGTTATTTCACCTATTTTGCATGTTTCATGATTATTGGAGAATTACTCATCGGAGTCAGGATTCTGCTGGAAAAAGCACCGTCAGGATACGATATTTCTGAAGATCAACAATTGACGAAAAATACACCGAAAGTCTTATTTCTCCAGAAGAAGGAGCCAGCCAAAAGGAGGCACCGAGGAGGGCCGCCATTGCCCCCCCCATAGGCCGGCGCGGGCTCCACCCTGGCTGCACCGCCTTGTGGGGAGGGGGCCCACAGCCCCCTCGGCCGTCTCTCCTTCGCGTACTTCATCTACCCGAAAACCTAAGGTGCGAGGAGGCATCGCAAATAGACACAGCCGCCTCTGCGGGGGAGAACACCAGAGAGAAGAGCTCTCCGGCAGCTGAAACCCGCCGGGGAAATTCCTCCCGGAGGGGGAAATCGCGCCATCGCCACCGCCATCGAGCTGGACTTCATTGGGATCATCATCACCATCATCTCCACCACCACCGTCATCTCCACCGCCGCACCTTGTCTCCGCTGTAACATCTAGGGTTGAATCTTGATTATTTCATAGGGAAACTCTCCCGGTGTTGATTACTTCTTGTTATTGATGCTATTGAGTGAAACCATTGAACCAAGGTTTATGTTCGTATTGTTATTCATCATCATATCACCTCTGATCATGTTCCATATGATGTCTCGTGAGTAGTTCGCTTAGTTTGAGGACATGGGTGAAGTCTAAATGTTAGTAGTGAACTATGTTGAGTAATATTTAATGGTTTGATATTTAAGTTGTGGTGTTATTCTTCTAGTGGTGTCATGTGAATGTCGACTCTACATGATACTTCACCTTATGGGCCTAGGGGAATGGATCTTGTATTCGCTTAGTTAATTGTGGGGTTGTCGAGTGACAAAGAACCTAACCCCTGGTATATCACCAGAGGGATAGGAGGATCTCGGTTTAAGGCTGTGGTTAGATTTATCTTAATTACTTTCTTGTATTTGCGGATGCTTGCAAGGGTTTAATCAAGTATGTATTAGTCCTAGAAGGCGGTACATTAGCGTAGGTTCACCCACACAACACTTATCAAAACAATGAAGATTAATCAACTATATGAAGCTAAAGCACTAGATTAAATTCCCGTGTGTCCTCAAGAACGCTTATAACATAAGTAAACAAACCGTTTGTCCTTTGTGCTAAAAGGGATTGGGCCACTCGCCGCAATTATTACCTCGCATTTTACTTAATTGTATTTTATTTATCTGCTATATCAAAACCCTATACTTAGTCTAGAGCATTTACAGAATCTTATCGAAATCGCTTGTCAACACCTTCTGCTCGTCGTTGGGTTAACTTTATTTATCTAAAGTACTATGATACACCCCCTATACTTGTGGGTCATCAAGACTATTTTTCGGCGCGTTG
The DNA here is from genome assembly GCA_030979885.1 of Lolium multiflorum. Taxonomy (NCBI): domain Eukaryota; kingdom Viridiplantae; phylum Streptophyta; class Magnoliopsida; order Poales; family Poaceae; genus Lolium; species Lolium multiflorum. Next base: position 85,428,543 of record CM061753.1, read on the forward strand.
CCGGGGAGTGAAGCTATTGGTAAGTGGAATCGGGGAAATTTACCGTACGTGCTGATTTTATTTCTTCCTCTGCTGCTTAATTCATTATGGATAGATCTTCTCTTGAATTCCTATTTGGAAAATCTACTACTACTGCAAAGGTAGTGGATGAGGCGCCAGTGAGAAAGAGGTTCCATACAAAATACCTATGAAAATTATTGAACGTGTTGTGGATAACCGCTATGAAGGGATGAAACCGTCCACCCGGGAGATCATTTACTGCTTACATGAATTATGCGGTTATTCAGTGTGCAGGTATTGCTATGGATGAAGTTAGAAGAAACTATTCTCTATATCGCTGTCTGGTAAAGCGGCGCATTGGTACAAATTGTGAAGAATGGGGATTCTCTTGATTGGAAGGATATTGTGCCTCTATTTTATTCTAAATTCTATCCTCCAAGTGAAATTCACAAAGACCGGAACCGCATATAATTTCTGCCTCATGATGAGAGTATTGCCCAAGCATGGGGGAGATTGAAGTCTTTAATTCTCAAATGCCCCAATCATGAGCTTCCCGGTAATATCATCATTGATAATTTCTATGCAAGACTTTCTTTCAAGATAAAACCTTGCTGGATACTTCGTTCTCGATCATTCACACGCAACAAAGAAGAGTTTAAATGGGACCTTCTTGACGGATTCAGGAGAATACTCAAGGATGGGAGAATGATAAAAGATAGAGAGTCGTATAATATTATGAATGCATTGAAACTTATGGATATTTATAAATTTCGTAATATGAGTGCTACTTATGGTCTTGACTTCAAGTCGTTGCAAACTTTTATAAAGCTTTTGCCTCTCATTTTGAATTGCCTAGAAGAATTTTAATAAGTATCATGAACCCTACAAAGATAAAATTGATTCACCTATAGGTAAATGTGTTGAAATTAAAACTGTTGATCATATTCTTCCTGAAGCTTATATTGAAAAAACTTTTCCTGTAAAATGAAGGAGTATTCTGCTATAACTAGTGTGGTTAATAAAAGTGCAAAGAAACCTATAGAACCTGAAGAGCAAATAAAGGTTGAACCTGCTATTGCAATAGTTAAAGATCTTGTGACTGAAATGTAGAAGATGGTCATATCATTTTCTGTTAAGATGCTTCTAATGTTGTTTCACATCTTAATAAGTCTAGGAAAGTGTTCCTATGCTCTCTGTTAGAATTGGTGATCATTGCTATTATGGTTTATGCGATATTGGTGCAAGTATTAGTGCCATTCCTTATGAGCTTTACACGAAATCATGCATGAAATTGGTTCTGTGAACTTGAAGATATTGATGTGGTTATTCGGCTAGTTAATAGAGAAACTATTCTCTCCTATTGGTATTGTTCGAGATGGAAGTTCTATGTGGTAAGATTAAATATCCCTTCACTTTGGTACTTCGTCTCACGCTAGTAAGTCTTGTCCTATCATTTTTGTAGACCTTTTCTAAATACTTGTGGAGCTGTTATAGACGCAAGAAGGAGAAAATTGTAACTAAATTTGCTGGTGAATCTTATGAGTTTAATTTCTCTAAATTTTCCAAAACTCCTTATAAAGTTGAATTACCTAATAATGATTTTAGAGTTGAACAGTGTGCATCTATTGCTCTTGCTCCTAGTGATCCTTTGCAGCAACATTTGGAGGATAGTGAGAGTGAAGTCTTTAGGGAAGAAAGGAATGAGATTGATGAAATTTTCCTTCGTCAACCTATTCTTAAACATGACTTACCGGTTGAAGATCTAGGTACAACACCACCACCAAAGGAAGATCCTATTTTTGATTTAAAAATGTTGCCTGATAATCTTAAGTATGCTCATATTGATGATAAGAAAGTATATCCTGTTATTATTAGTGCTAAGCTTTCAGATTTGAGGAAGAAGTTATTGGAAATATTGAAGAAACATCGAGGAGCTATTGGCTACACTCTTAATGACTTGAAGGGGATTTCTCCCTCTATTTGCCAACACGCCATCAACATGGAAGATGATGCAAAGCCTGTTGTTGAACATCGCGTTGTCAATTCCTAAGATGAAGGATGTGGTATGAATGAGGCTTAAAACTTTTGTAATATATATCCTATTGCCGATAGTAGATGGGTTAGTCATGTGCATTGTGTTCTAAGAAAGGAGGAATAACTGTTGTACCTAATGATAATGATGAGCTCATCCCTCAAAGAGTGGTTGTAGGGTATAGAATGTGCATTGATTATCGAAAAGTTCATAAAGTTACTAAGAAAGATCATTACCCTTTACCTTTTATTGATCAAATGATAGAAAGGTTGTCTAAAAATACTCATTTTTGCTTTCTTGATGGTTATTCCCTATAGAAGGGTTTTCACAAATTGCTGTTAAAACTAAAGATCAAGAGAAAACCACCTTCACTTGTCCCTATGGAACTTATGCTTATAGGCGTATGCCTTTGGTTTATGTAATGCTCCTGCTACTTTTCAAAGATGCATGTCTGCTATTTTTCATGGCTTTTGTGAAAAGATTGTAGAAGTATTCATGGATGATTTTTCTGTCTATGGGAATTATTTCGATAATTGCTTGCGAAACCTTGATAAAGTTTTGCAGAGATGTGAAGAAACTAACCTTGTTCTTAATTGGGAGAAATGCCACTTTATGGTAAATGAAGGAATTGTATTGGGACATAAAATTTCTGAGAGAGGTATTGAAGTTGATAGAGCTAAAGTTGAAGCAATTGAGAAGATGCCCTATCCGAGGGATGTTAAAGGTATTTGTAGTGTTCTTGTTCATGCTGGTTTTTATAGGAGATTTATTAAAGATTTCTCTAAAATTTCAAAGCCTCTTACTAATCTTCTTAAAAAAGATGTACCTTTTGTTTTTGATGATGATTGTAAGGAAGCTTTTGAAACTCTAAAGAAAGCCTTAACAACCGCTCCTGTAGTTGAGCCTCCTGATTGGAACTTACCTTTGAAATTATGTGTGATGCTAGTGATTTTGCTGTAGGTGATGTTCTTGGACAGCGAGTGGATAAAAAATTGAATGTTATTTATTATGCTAGTAAAACTCTTGATGCTGCTCAAATAAATTATGCTACAACTGAAAAATAATTATTACCTGTAGTTTTTGCTTGTGACAAGTTTAGACCTTATATTGTTGATTCAAAAGTTATGATTCATACTGATCATGCTGCAATTAGGTACCTTATGGAAAAAAGAAAGATGCTAAGCCAAGGCTTATTAGATGGGTGCTTCTTTTGCAAGAATTTGATTTGCATATTATAGATAGGAAAGGTGCTGATAATCCTGTTGCTGATAACTTATCTAGATTGGAAAATATTTCTTATGATCATGTTCCTGTTAATGATAGTTTTTCAAATGAACAATTGGCTGTAATAAAGGTGAGCTCGCGAGATAGTCCTTGGTATGCCGATTATGCTAACTTTATTGTTTCCAAGTACTTGCCTTCAACCTTTTCAGCTCAGAGGAGGAAATTCTTTTATGACTTGAGGCATTATTTTTGGGATGACCCACACTTATATAAAGAAGGAGTGGATGGTATTATGCGAAATGTGTTCCCAACAACAATGAGTCTACAGAGTGTCATGGTAGTGTTTATGGAGGACATCACGCCGAGATAGAACCGCAAAAGGTTCTACAATCAGGTTTCTATTGGCCAACTCTCTTTAAAGATGCGGAAAGTTTATTTTATCTTGTGATGAATGTCAAGGGTTGGTAATATCTCCACTTAATGAAATGCCTATGAATTATACTCGTTATTGAACCATTCGATTGTTGGGATTTGACTTCATGGGTCCTTTCCCTTTTTCAAGGTAACACTCATATACTTGTCGTGTTGATTAGCTACTAAATGGGTGGAAGCCATACCACCAAAAGTGTTGATGGTGAGACCTCTTTAAGAATGCTTTTAGATATTATTTTTCCTAGATTTGGAGTTCCTAGATATCTTATGACCGATGGAGGTTCTCATTTTATTCATGGTGGTTTTAGGAAAACTCTGCTAAATATGGTATTAATCATAGATTGCTTCCGCTTATCATCCTCAAACTAGTGGGCAAGTAGAATTGTCAAATAGAGAAATTAAATATATCTTGCAAAAGACTGTTAATAAATCTAGAAAGAACTGGGCTAGTAAGTTGAAGGAAGCACTATGGGCTTATAGAACTGCTTATAAAAATCCTATGGGGATGTCACCTTATAAAATGGTTTATGGAAAAGCTTGTCATTTACCTTTAGAACTAGAGCACAAAGCTTATTGGGCTGTAAGAGAACTAAATAAAGATCCTAAACTTGCCAGGAAGAAGAGATTGCTACAATTGAGTTCTCTAGATGAATGGAGAAGTGAAGCTTATGAAAATGCTAAACTTTTTATGGACAAAGTTAATAAATGGCATGATTGAAGAATTATCAAAAGAGAATTTAATGTTGGAGATAAAGTCCTATTGTATCGGTCTCGTCTCAGATTTTTTGCAGGGAAATTATTCTCAAAATGGGAAGGACCATATATCATTGTGGAGGTGTATCGTTCAGGGGAAATTAAAATTAGTTCTCTGAAAGGTGATACCACACAAGTGGTGAATGGACAAAGACTCAAGCATTATATTTCTGGAGATTCTTATAATGAAGATGTTGATGTTATTCGAGTGGTGACTCCGGAAGCTTTCATCAAAGGTCAAATTGATAGTTCTGCAGAGTTCGACTTTGAATAAGTAACAGTTCTGGTAATATAAAGTCCGCGTTTAACTTTCCGAACAATATTTATGCTATTTTCGGAAAATATGAAAAATTACGAGATCGAAACGAGTGGAGGAGGAGATGCACGAGGGCGTGCCCCCATAGGCCGGCGCTGCCCATCTCGGCCGCGCGCCATACGGGGACGCCCTTATCCCTCTCCAACTCGGGGTTCGACTCCGTGGCTTTCCTCTCGTCGTGGAAATTTTTTTGCTATATAATCCCCCGGACCCCTGGAGGTCCGTATATCGTTTTTTCATCGCGTTTTGTTTTGAGCTGTTTTCTGCCAGGATTTGTTTTAACCTATTTGCACCATGGTCTCCAACAACAAGGACAAGGAGCCTTTTGAGGAAGATATTCAAGACCCCGAGTTCAAAGAAGAAGTCGAGGGCGAAGATGAAGAAGAAGTGAAGAAGATGTCATCAATAAAAAGAGAGCGGCAAGTTGTGGGGAGTAATCTTAGTAGGATCGGTTAACACTCGACGTTCTTTTCATAACTCTGCAGGACCCTTACCACCCGCTCCTAGCCTCAACTCTTTCCCCGCTTTGGAAGAGGCTTTACGGGTGCCGATGAGTTTGTGATCAATACCAGACTCGAGAGAAGGAAGTGGGGATACTGTGGAGAGAATAACCGATTTCGTGAGAATGCCAGGACCGGTTCCTCACTCCCATCAAGGTCGTCCCACCACCACCGAAGGAGTAATTCATCATTGGTATTGGCACCCCCTTGGTTTGTTCCAAGCTTGGGGGGAGTGCCGCGGTATCACATCATCACTATCTTTTATCTTTTTACTATCAAGTAGTGTCATAACATGAGTAGGGAAGTTATCATATAAGATGGTTGTAGTGTGGAAGTATCTCTCTTTAGTTGGTTATCTATGTATCCCTTGCAGAGTTATCGTTATGGAATATTAATGAGAAGTTTATCATTTACATATTGCACACCCATTTTAGTTTGCAATCTCTATTATATGATTGATATTGTTGTTAGTATTGGTATCACTTTGGGAGCATCAAGTAAATCTATCTGGTTTTGGCAAACTTAGCATTGGTCAATAGCAACAAAACTTTGATGTTTAAGTAGAAAAGAAGAAATACATGTAGATATGTTATTTCAGTATCTTTCTTTCTTGTTAGCTAATGAGCTTAGTATTCTGAAGTTAAAATTATTTGAACTTACAAGGAAGATGCATGATTGTTTCTATCACATGTATATTTGTTTGTCTCCCTGATACGTCTCCCAAATGGGCCTGCCGAAGATAGTACCCGGGGTTTACTGAAGGCCCGATATTTGAAGAGTAAGAAGATTCGGGAGCCCAAGATGTATTAAGGAAAGTTAGAATTGTAGCAGGGAAGTGTTATTTAGAACTGAAGTGATGAGTTAAAACCATCCCCACTCCTCAGAATTTGTACAAAACGAAACCCTCGGGTCCACCTCCTATATAAAGCGGGGGAGTCGAGGGACGAAGAGGCAATCGAATCATTGTTACAAACCCTAGTTTTCATAATCGTCAGTACTTTTCGGCTGAAACCTTCGAGATCTACTTGCCCTCTACTTCTAACTAAACCTTAGTCTACAACCCGTAGGCATTGACAAGTTAATACCTTGTCACCTGTATATGTGAATGAATGTGTGCATAGAAACTTCTAGTAGTATATTTGTCACCTCAACAGTACTTCCAAATATCTCTACTTTCAGGTAATGGATTATTCTGCATAATACCCTGTAGCTCCAACAACTCCTGATAGGCTTGAATTGATAGAGGCCTATGAAACCCATGGAGATGACGTTCGGAAGGTTTCACTCTCGTCGAGAAGGAAGGATTGTATCGTGTCGAGATTCCAATTTTCGGGATCATCGGAGGTCGATTCCGATTTTTCAAGCTAGTCAACCGAATCAAGAGAAGAAGAAACTTCGTCGACACGCTGCGTCAAAGACTCAGAGCAAGAGAGAACTCACCAAGATCTTCTTCAACGACATGTCGTTCGAGTCATCCGCGGACCCATATATAAGCGATGGCTCAAGCGATGTCGACAGTTACGACTTCATCGACAAATCTATCACGGTGGGCAAGGTCTTCATCAATCTCGACGATGATGTCACCAAACCCAACATAGATCCGAGTACAAAATATCATCAGATTTATGCCATTGAGGATCAAGAGGAAACATCCGAGGCTTCGACGATCTGGAACGACACGTCGATCCCTCCAATCTGCGACAAGGCCTGGGCAACAAATACGTCAGCCAGAGCCGCGAGATAGAGTTCAACTCTCACAAGCAGCGTGGGACAGAGCCACGAGAGCTATGAATGGCACAGAAACCAATGGCTACCACGGCCACACCAGAGGAATTACAAGCATAATAATATAGGCTCGCACAGCTGCCGAGAATTGGAAAAACAAGACAAACAGTTAAAACAGAGAAAGGAGGCAGCCTCAGATCCAACAGAGAAGGGCAAGATCTAAGTCGACAACTAGAACTGGTGCTGTGGAGGTTCGGAATGTGAAAGCAAGATCAAGGTTGCAACATATACCCGATGCAGAAAGAGAGCACTTGGTCCAAAACCTCGATATGTCCTTCATGTCGAGAGATACAAGAGGAAATATCATCCCTAAGACACCAGAGGCTGGTATATGGCGACACATGCTTTTATCCTTGCATCTAAACCACCCCCGGTGATCCAAGGGAAACACTATACAATATGGCGGTAGCAGGAGTTGAAGCTATGGGGACAGCGTTTGTATCAACGCTCCGAAGGAGCGGGTAAGGCAAAATAGTCCTAAACAGGATTTCCAAGGATCAACTTCATGTTGGTTTTGAGGCCTTGTTTAGGATCGGCTTACGAGCACCGTGCGTGGCCGGGAGGCCCAACCTCCGGAGTAGGGCCGATTATGCGGTGAAAACCCCAACTGTCGCAGATCTCATTAGCTATATCTTGATCAAGCAGGATCACCAAGCATTCGTGCACCCTGGACTAATCATGGGTGGATCGGCTCTTTGAGCGATTCATAGGATAGCCTGAGAGCCGATCGTGACTATTTGCCTGTCGCCTCTTCCTGAGGCGTTGATACAAACGCCGTCCCATAGCTCCAACCCTGCTACCCATATTGTATAGTGTTTCCTTTGATCACCTCGGGGGTG